>PVKS010006602.1:0-77549 GCA_004027875.1 Aplodontia rufa | reverse complement strand
TTTTTTTTTTTCTTCAAAGAGAGAGGGACAATAAGAGAGAGAAAGAGAAAATAAGAAATAAAATTTTATTTAGTTTTTCATGTGGCTTTGGCAGCTCCGACACTGTTGTCGTACGTTATGCTGGGGTTTGAACCCACAGCCTCGTGCATGCCAGGCAATCGCCATAACTGCTCCAGCCCCTCTTCCCCATTCTTCAGCAGCAAGTCCCTTGGTCTACCCACCCTTAATGGGAAGGGGATAGGAATTCAGCCCCCGTTTCTGGAGTGGGACGTATCTACTTAAAATGTTCGTGTTTTGGGGGGAGACTTGTCACTTGTCTTCCCTCTGTGTGTTTGTTCACTCATTCATTCAGTTGTTCATTTATTTATACCAGCATGGACTTGTTGGTTTAGTTGTCATGTTGGGTCGCATTCCAATAACGCAGTATTTATTTTGTGTTCTGAATCCTTCCAGCCATGGTCATTGAGAGCTCTTTCAGGTTGGCTCTCATGTCCCTTTGGCATCCTCTGTCTTTTTGTTTTTTGAACACGTCCAACTTACTGGTTCTCCCAGTGATTTTAGCACCCACCAGGAAGCTAACAACAACAGTTACCTCTGTAGGGTTCTAATGGTGATTTTTTACTTCTCCCTCTCAAATTTATCAAGATAAACAAAAGTTGTTAAGGATGAGTTGTTTTTTTTCTTTAACACAAGCTGTGAGTCTTCTAAATTTCAAAAATTAAATGGATGGCCTTAAACATAAGGGTGTAAAAGAGGCCTGGGTTTAGATTTCAGCCTCGGTACTTCAAAATCCAATTTGTTTTTAGGATTTTCTGAGCCTTGAAGTCTTTTGTGTCAGAGATGTATAAATTCGCCTTACAAAGGCAAACTTCAAAACTCTTTCCATACTCACAAGAGTTCTGATACCAGATGTGTGGATTTTTTCCCCTCCTCCATACCAGACAATCCCCCAGTTCACTGTGGACACCAATTCAGCGTCCTGCAGTTTAATTCAATTTGACACTAACTGCCTGGACCCCACAGGTGAAGGCTCGGTCTCACAAGCCTGCCCACACTTGAGACACCAATTCAGTCCCAGGTTACCGCTCATGTTTAGGACCGACAGGCTATCAATCAAGGCTTCCTACTGAGATAAATGGGCTTGGAGGGAGAGAAAAAGAGCTGCTGAGCTCATGGCAGAGTCAGGAAGCAGGTGCCACAGGGAAGAAGAGCCCTTCCAGGGCACACCTGCGGCGACCCACCTCCTCCAGCCACGCCCCACCTGCCTACAGCGCCATCCAGTCCATTCAAACTAGGATGGACTCTGTGGTACACACACACACACAAACGCACACATGAATTCTACTCAGCACTTAGAAACAATGATATTGCAGCCTTTGAAGGTAAATGGATAGCAATGGAAGAATTCATGCTGAGCGAAGTTAGCCAAACCCAGAGAGTCAAGGGTCGAATGTTTTCACTCTTTTGTGAGGCTGGAGCTAAACCCAGGCTTGGAAGAAAGGTAGTCAAATTCAGGTATTACACTCAGCAAAGGTGTAGCAACACATAATCTAGGGGAACCGTAGATGTGCAAGAGGGGAGGAAGTAAGTGGGGAGAGGGAGGACAGGGAGGGATCTAGGGAAACAATCAACAAGCCTACTTTTTACCCCCCTGAGAATCCAAATAATAGTTATGGAATCATCTAATTCTGGAAAATTCACAATCTGAGCTTTTATATCTCTTGTAGGGGCAAAATATAGAAGAATCAAGAGACTTGGGTATGGGCAATGAGGGAGTAATTCTAGTTTAAGAACAAATGCATATCATATTATTACTGTATTTGCATTTACGAATGTACAATAACTCAACTTCTTAATAATTTTTTTCTCAAGGACAGAGAGAGGGAAAGAGAGACTCGGTTTTATTTAGTGTTTTATTGCTCTGACACTTCATTGTGTATGTGGTGCTGGGGTTCCAACTCACATACTCATGCCAGGCAAGTGCTGTATGCATTTATGATTGTACAATAACTCAACTCCTTAATAATTTTTTCAAGGAGAGGGAGAGGGAGAGAGAGAGGAAGAGAAAGAGGGACTTGATTTTATTTAGTTTTTATATGGTTTTCATTGCTCCGACACTTCATTGTGTGTGTGGTGCCGGGGTTTCCACTCGCGCAGGCATGCCAGGCAAGTGCTGTAACTGCTAAGCCACCGCTCCAGCCTTAATTTAAAAAATTTTTAAAAAGAACAAAAGTCAAGTTAATGCTATTCCTCTGCTCAAAACCTTCCAATAAATCCCACTGCTGCTATCTGGACTCCTGTAGCAGTGTCCTGTGGCTGCCACAACAAATTCCCCTAAGTGGGGCAGAGTTCTTAAAACAATAGAGGAGTGTTCTCTCGTAGCTGTGGAGACTAGCAGTCCAAAACCAAAGTGTTGGCAGCGCTGGATGCTTCTGGAGAATCTACAGGAGTTCGGCAATGCTTGGCACTCCTTGGCTCGCAGCTACATCACTCCAGTCTCCACCTCCCTCTTTCCTCTCCCTTCTTCCCTGTGTGTCATTTCTTCTCATCTTCTGTCCCTTGAATCTCCCTTTACCTTTCTCTAAGGACACTTGTCATTGGATCTAAGTCCTGCCAGATAGTCCAGGATGATCTCTTCATCTCAAGGTCATTAGCAATTACATTTGCAAAGACCCTTTTCCCAATTAAGGCAGAATTCCTCGATTCCAGGTATTAGGATATGGGCATCTTTGGAGTGTTGGGAGATGTTATGGCTTGGATTGGGAGTGTTCCTCAACAAGCTAACGTGTCAGGCAATGCAGCAATGTTCAGAGGTGAAAAGAGTAGATCGGGAGGAGTCAGCAGCAGATCAGCCCATTTGCTAGAATAATAATTTGAATTGACAACTGGATGGTAACTGTAGGCAGGTGGGGCACGACTAGAGAAGTAAGTCACTGGGGCTGTGGTCCTGGGAACTACATGTGTCCCTGGTATCTTCCTCCTTCTACCACCTTCCCCTTTCTGGCTGCTGTGAGATGAACAGCTTTTCCGCACAGTGCCACCACGATGTTCTGCAACGGAGTTGGCTGACCATGGACTAAGACTTCTGAAGCTTTGAGCCAAAACAAACTTTTCTAAGTTCTTCTAATCAGCTGTTTTAGACACAGTAATGAAAGCTTATCAATACAGGTGCATACCAATCAACTCACTAAAAGTCTCTCTTCTGCTCAGATCCTTTCAAAAACTCCCCATTCTAGTCAGTACAAACAGCTTGCTGCAGCTGAACAGCCCTACATGGTTGAGTCTCCATTATCTCTGACCTCCTCTACTTCCGGTGTCAGTTGTGAATGTGTCCTGTACTAACCTCTTTGTCAACAGTAGATCATACTCCAGGGACTTTGCGCTGGCTCTTTTCACTATTTAGGAACACACTTCCCTGGGGAAGTATTTTCCCAAGTAGTAGAAACAGCCAGTGTGTTCCCGCTGTAGTTTGAGTGTGTTCCCCAAAGTTCATGTGTTGGAAACTTAATTCCCATGCAACAGTGCTGGAAGGTGGGCACTCACAAGAGGCAATTAGGTTGGGAGCACTCCACTCTCATGAAAGGACTGATGTCATTATCATGGGAGTGGGTTGGTTACTGCAAGAGTAGACTTGTCATAAAGTGAGTTTAGCCCCCAATTGCACTCTTGCTCTGTGCCCTCTTGCTTCCACCTTCTGCCATGGGGTGACACAGCACAAAGTTTCTTACCAGACAATGCCATGCTCTTGGATTTCCCAGCCTCCAAAACTTTGAGCCATGTGAACTGTTATTTATAAATTACCTAACCTCAGGTATTTGGTTATAGCAACAAAGAATGGACAAGTTCCCTCACTTTCTTCAAGTCTTCTACATGGAGATTTTCAATGAGGCCTAAGACAGCCATTCGGCATAAATTTGCAATCATTCATCCTGCAAATACTTTATGTTCTTTAATAGATTTTACCAGCTTCTAGTACACTATGTAGTTTACTTATTTATTATGATTGTTTTGTACAGTCTGGCTCTCTGTCCCTCTAGCTGTTTTAGCTCAGGGAAGGCCAAAGATATGCTTTTGTTTTTGTTTTTACTGGCATATTCCAACAGCCTGGTATATAACATTCCATAAGTATTTATTGAATAAATGAGTCAATCAAGCTAATCTGGGTTTCTGGTATCCAGGGAAGAAAAGTCGAAGTATGGTAGAGTGAACAACCTGTCCTGGCTTTCCTGAGATTTTCTGATTCTGGCAGTAAAATCCCCACATCCCAAGAAACCCCTGAGTTCCAGACATACCAAGATGATTGGTCACCTGGAGCTGGGAGGGAAATTGAATCATATGAAAGGGAGCTCTGTTCAATCATGATCAATTGGAAAGCATGGTAGGTGGAGAATGGATAGAGGACTAGAGAGATCCTCCCCTCGTAGGGAGTAATATCAAGCCACAAGGAAAACTTTCAAAGCTTTTGGAGATTAAAAACACATAATATACACAGGATGCAAGACTTAAACTGGCCTTAAACCTTTCCATTGTACTGACTTCAAAAAGATGAAGAAGTAATATTTTAAACTAACAAAAGAAAATAAGTTTGAACCTAAAATTTTATGTCCAGCAAGTAGTCATTCCGATTTGAGAGTCTAATGAAAGTATCCTCAAGACTTTAAGATTTCCTCTGTCTTTGTTTCTGACTATCTATTTTTCTATCTCTCTCTCTTTCACATGCACACACAGAGAGGGGGGGGAGAGAGAGAGAGAGAGGAGACTCTCTTGGAAGATTTGGAAGATGTACTGGAAAAAGAAGGGAAACCAACCCAAGAGTTGTTTCAAGTATTATCAGAGGAAGAGAGGAGGAAATGAGATCCCAACGATTCAGTCTATCAACATTGTACCCTAAAGGGCCAGAGGGCCTGTGCCTCAATAAAGGCGTCTTTCAACAGCGTGGGACTATGGCTTGGCTGGAAGCCAGGACTCCAGCACAAAGGAAATGCCTGTGGAGCTACTTAATAACCAGCCTTCGGTAATCACTGCCACCAAGGAGCAGGACCCTAGAGAGCCCCAGATGGTTAAATGCTCCTTCCTATAACTAAGGCCTAGAGCCTTAGGAGTAGGTGGGTCCCCAGAAAATGATGGGTCTGGGCACCCAGCAACAGGGAGTGCCCTTTTCTCCTGCCTGTTCCTGTCCTGCCTGACTTCACAGAAGGCAGCTATGGATCTTAGAAATGTAGGCGCATTATCAGACTGATAATGATCCCCACCCTCATCCTCCAGGGGAAGGTAAAGCTTCCAGAAACTCCAAGGGCCATCTTCCTTGCCTTATCTCTCACTGAGGTTTAACCTCTAACATTTGTTTAGAGATAAGTTAATTCCTACTCAGAGCAGAAGTTACCTTTAAAAAAAACAAAGATAGAAAAAAAGATCCTTTTAATTGTGTGCATTATTTTCCAATATGCAAAAACAATTTTCCATTAGAGAAATCACATGCAGATGATCTTTGACATATAAAGGAAATTAAGTCCTAATAAACACATCATAAGTTGAAAATATCATTTAATCAAAAATGCACTTAGTATACCCAACTCCAAGACCTAAATTATAACTTATAACACAGTCAGTCCACTGTAGGGCATTGTTATCTGCAATTGTGATTGTGCGATTGCCTGGGAGCCTTGGGCCATCTCTGAGTATTGTTCAGTCAATATCATTCTGCAGTATCTCCCCTTTTATCTCCCCTGGTCCAGTCCCTTTTCTCTATTCTATTGATCCCCCTTCATTTCCATGAGATTCCCCCACACACCTTGTCTCCCCCCGCCCCCGTATCCTCTCTAACTTCCCTATATGAGAAAAAACATACAACCCTCTCTGAATTTGGCTTATTTTGCCTCATATAACATTCTTAAGTTCCATCCATTTTCCTGAAAATGACATAATTTCATTTTTCTTCTATGACTGAATAAAACTCCTTTGTGTGTGTGTGTGTGTGTGTGTGTGTGTGTGTGTATCACATTTTCTGCATCATTTCATCCACTGATAGGCTAGGCTGGTTCCATAGTTTGGCTATTATGAATTGTGCTACTATAAACATAGGTATGCATGTATCATTGTAATATGATGACTATAATTATTTAGGATAAATACCAAGGAGTGGTACAGCTGCGTGGTATGGTGGCCTAGTCTTTTGAGGAACCTCCATACTGATTTCCACAGTGGTTGTAGTAATTTACAATCCCATTAACAGTAAAAATGTACCGTTTTCCTCCACATTCTCTACAGCATTTATTATTCTTTGTATTCTCAATGTGGCCTCAGTTTTAAAGGAAGCATGGATATCATTTTGCTAGCAAGAGAAAAGTCAGGAAAATCACCACCCAACTGAAGAAATAAAATATCTTCAGCATTCTGGGGCTTAGTTCCTTCATTTCCCCAATCACCAACTCCTTCCCCTTCCTGAAGATTACTACTACCATAACTTTTATTGTAATATACTTTTGTTTATAGTTGTATTAACCATGTATTTGATTTTAAATATTACGATTTAAGTTTGTTTATTTATTTGGGCTTTATCTAAATGCAATCATCTGATAATTTAAGAAATGATGGTTGTATTCATAAGAAAGGACAGAGAAAGGACATCAGCTCTGTGATGTCAATCTCTGCTCTACCACAAAACCCAGAATTTTTCCAAGCCCTGGTTTCACTGTGTCTTCATGATTTAATCTTGATTCTGAGCAAAGCCAGTCTGTTCTACAGTATCATCCTCCCTTGGCATTCAAGGAGAAAGTATTACCTTTTTTTTTTTTTTTTTAAAGAAAGAGGGACAGAGAGAGAGAGAGAGAGAGAGAGAGAGGAAGGGAGAATAACTTTATTTAGATTTTCACGTGGCTGTCATTGCTCTGACACTTTGTTGTGTACATGGTGCTGGGGTTCAAACCGGCAACCTTGTGCATGCCAGGCAAGCACTGTAACCGCCCAGCCACTGCTCCAGCCCAAGTTTTACCATTTTTAACCATCTCTGTCAGGAGAGGAAGGTCAAGTGTTCTTGGCAGGTCCTTCCTCACTGTGAACATGTGCCACATTCGTCAGTTTCTGGGGGAATGTGAGTCACATGACACCAGCTGCCAGCTCATCCCCTTTGTTGCTGCTCTCTGCCTGTGTGCAGACTGCAGCATGCAAGTGGCTAGATCTGCGCGTTTATCTGCCTACTGATTCAGCTGGGACTCCACGCTACTTGATGGCTGTGCTATTGCTGGGACTGCAAGCCACAGTGCAGTTCTGTGGATTAAAAACACTATTCTGGGGCTGGAGTGGTGGCTCCAGCAGCACTTGCCTGGCATGTGCGAAGATGTGGGTTCAAACCCCAGCACCAGGTGTGCAACAAAATGTTGGAGCAATGAAAGCCACATGAAAAAACTAAAATAAAATTGATTCTCTCTCTCTCTTTCTCTCCCTCTCTTTCAAAACAAACAAAACAAAAAATAGAACCCTATTATTCTATCATCAATATGTTTGCCAAAATGGAGGTTGGACTGAATCTTTTGATGAAATTTAATGACTATTTCACTTATGCGGAGATAGCTATATGATGACATCAAATAGCTCATTCAAGCAGACGTCTTGATTTTTTATTAATCTTTTCTCCCTTTATGCACCTTGAAACTTCTTTTTTCTTTTTTTTTTTTTTGGTGGGGATAGTTACTGGGGATTGAACCCAGGAGTGCTTTACTACTGAGCTACATCCCCAACTCTTTTAATTTTTTAAAATTCTGAGCTAGAGCGGTTGCTCGACGGTTGCGGCGCTTGCCTGGCATGCGCGAGTAGGTGAGTTCGAACCCCAGCACCACGTACACAAAGAAGTCTCAAAGCAATGAAGGCCACATGAAAAACTAAATAAAAATTGTTTCTCTTTCTCTCTCTCTCTCACTGTCCCTCTCTTTAAAAAAAATTTTTTTTTAAAGTCTGAAATGAGGTCTCGCTGAGTTGCTAAGGCTGGCCTCAGAATTTGTGATCCTCCTGTCTTAGTCTCCCAAGTCGCTGGGATTACAGTCATGCACCATGGCACCCTGTAGCACCTTGGAACTTAATAGGCGAGTAGGACACACCCAACACCTGCGGATGATGTGTACTCTACTTAACCAGAGATGAAAAGATGTTTTGGAATTGTTTCTCTCTTACTTTTGATAAAATGCAGAACCTATGAGATCGTAAAGCAGCCTTGCAAATAAGGTATGATTTCACCAGCCTGCTTCTACCTTTCAAAGTTGTTGCCTCCAATTTTTCTTTTTTCTTCAAATTGCTTTTTTCATTTGTGTAACCACGGCCCTGCCTCAGGCCCTCGTTATTTTTCACCTGGATTACTGAAACCAAATTTTTATTGTCTGCTGCCTGTGTTGTGCCTTTAAACCTACCCTTCACACATTGTGGAGGTGATTTAGCTGAATAAGATGTTTAGCTAGAACCAGAGCCTGGCTTTGGGCTCTGCATGGGGAGGGAGTTTTATAAACTGCAAAGCTGCGATGTTATTACAATATGGAGATAAGATGCTGCGGGGAGAGGCAGAAACGTGGTTTAGGATTCCAAGCATCTTTACATGGGAGGAATAAGCGTTTTAACTTTCTTTCTCATTTTTTTTAAAATTGCCAGTGTTTATACATGTTTTGAAAGAAATTAAAATATGGTTAAAATTTATTGACCTAAAGTATATAATTTAATGATTATTTTTGTAGATTACATAGACATTTTACATAGATGATCATTTTGTCTGCAAATGGTTTGAACTTCTTCTTTCTGATGCCTATGCTCTGTATTTCTTTTTCTTGCCTTTTCTGCATTGGCTAGGACATTTAGTACAGTGTTGAATAAAAATGTCGAAGTGAACATCTTTGCTTTATTTTTCAATCTTAAGGGGAAATTTTACTATTTCACAATTTCATGATGCTACCTGACTTGGTGGATCTTGAAATAGCATTATAAATCTGTCTCAAACCCTACTCAACTTCATTTCAAGAGCACCCCTGCTCATCCAAGAAACCCACCAGGAAGCACACCAACCCATGACCACAGAAAGAGACCTGAAGATTTCAATGTAATCTGTGGGTCCTGAAGTAAGTCATAGCTCAGCTCCAGTCCATCTCAGTTAGGGCCGTGAGCCAGCCCAGCTAATCCCACAGGAGACCTGTCGGTGTACGTGGTAATACCCTCACGATCCCTAACCCTGAAGCAAAACTTCATGCTGTGCCAGCTTTACACCCAAGGTCCATTCCCGACAGAGCCACGAGCAGTAAGTAGTTCTCTCCACTGCGGATCCAGCAACAGTCACGGGACCTGGATCCAACCCCACTTAACTGCAATCCTATCAGCCTAACAGAAAACTTGAACTTGCTGAAACCAGTCTCCGAAGCTGAAAGAGGTGTCTTATTCAAGCGCACAGATAGCAGTGCAAGGTTATTTGGAAAACAAAGAATCAGGGACACAAGACAACATAAAAGGAAGCTAATAAAGTTCCAATACTGACCCCGAAGAAAATGGAGGTATGCAAACTGCCTGGAAAAGATTCAAAATAATCATTTTAAAGAAGCTCAAATAGATGCAAGAAAATATAGACAGACAACTAAATGGGATTAAGGAAACGAGAATGAATGATATGTGAAGTTTTATAAAGGGGCTGGAGCGGTGGCTCAGCGGTTCGGTTTTGGCGCTTGCCTGGCAAGCATGAGGACCCGGGTTCAAACCCCAGCACCACGTACACAACTAAGTGTTGGAGCAACGAAGGCCACGTGAAAAACCAAATAAAGTTGTTTCTCTGTTTCTCTGTTTCTCTCACTGTCCCTCTCTCTTTAAAAAAAAAAAAAAAAAGAAAGAAAGAATTAGCAAACTCAAAGATAGGTCACTTGCAATTAACCAATTATAGGAAAAGAAACACTGAAAAAAGTGCAGAAAATAGAAGGGTCATATAGGATTCCAACAAATGCATTGATTTATGAATTATGGAAACACAGAGGGAGGAAAGGAAGAGGAAGATCAGAAAAGCCTATTTAAAAAAATGCTGTCTGATGTTACTATAGGTTTCTGAGCAAATGCTCTTTATCAACTTGAGGAAATTCCACTTTATTCTTATTTTTCTGAGAACATTTTTTTCCCTTTTTATACGATGAATGGTTCTTAAATTTTATTAAATGCTGTTGCGGTGACTGGGCATGGTGGTGCATGCCTGTGATTTCAGCTACTCTGGAGGTTGAGGCAGGAGGATCACAGGTTCAGGGCCAGCCTGGGCACGTTAGTGACGCACTGTCTCAAAATAAAGTGAAAAGGACTCAGGATGTATTTCAGGGCACAGTACTTACTGAGCATGCTCAAAACCTTGGATTTGATCCCTAGTACTGGCACCCCTCCAAAAAAATCCTGTTGTGGTAACCATATCTTTTCTCTTTGATTCTATTGATGCAGTGAATTGGATGACTTCTTTTTTAAATAGTAAACCACACTTGATTTATAAACTCTCCTTTATCAACATATACTATCATTTTTTGGTACCAGGGATTGAATCTGGGGGTGTTTAACCACTGAGCCACATTGCTAGCCCTTGTTTTTATTTTTTATTTTGAGACAGGTTCTCACTAAGTTGCTTAGGACCTCACCATGTTGCTGAGGCTGACTTTGAACTTGTAATACTTCTGTCTTAGCCTCTTGAGCTGCTTCAACAACAGGTATGTGCCACCACACCTGGCTTATTATCTTTCTTATATTTTGTGCTTAACTTTTAATATTTTGTTAGGTTTTTACCTATGTATGTGAAGGGTATTGGTCTTTTCACTTTCTTTCTTTCTTTTTGTTTTCCGATGCCATTAGAATTTTCCCTAACAGGTTCTTGGTCATATAAAATGAATCAGGAAGTATTCTCCTCTCTTTCATTTTCTAAAGGAGTTGATTTAAGACTTCCTCGAACATAATCTTTTTCTGAATATAATTTTACAGTGAAACTACTTGGGGTTGAGATTTTATTTATAAAAATATTCTTGATAATAAATGTAACTTTTTAGTAGATTATAGAAGTATTTTTTTGAAGAGAGAGAGTGAGAGAGAGAGAAAGAGAGACTCAATTTTATTAAGCTTTTCATGTGGCTTTCACTGCTCTAACACTTTGTTGTGTACATGGTGCTGGGGTTTGAATTTGCATCATCGTGCATGCCAAGCAAGCTCCATAATTTCTGAGCCACTGCTGCAGCCCGATATAGAAGTATTAAGATTTTAAATTTCTTCTTATGTAAGTTTAGGTAAGTTGTTCCTTTCATAAATTTTCCAGTTCATATAAATTATCAAATTTATTGGAATAGAATTATTTATAATATTCCCTATTGTCTTTCAATGTATATAGAACCTATAAATGCCATTTTCTTTTTCTTTCCTAATGTTGCTAATATGTTTCCTTTTAATGAATCTTATTAGGGTTGATTAATTTTATTAATGTTTTTCAGAGGACAACCTTTTTGCTTTCCTAATTTTCTCTATTGGTTTTCACTTTTATTTTATTTTATTGACTCATCTCTGGTTTCCTTTTTCTGTAGTCCAATATGGACTTACTTCTAGTTGCTGAACATGTCTATTCCACATATGCATCTCTAACTGGAGAAATAACCACAGGGCAGGGCTGGGAACCCACTGAACCCACGGAGAGATGGGCTTGGGCTAAAGTCCCAGTGATCAGCTGACCTCAGTAAGTCCCTACTCTAATAGGACTATGCTGGTTCTGCATGTGCAGAGATTAGTTCCAGTTAATCGTCAGAATCCCTGAAAACTTTGATTGATTCTCTTTCGCCAATGCATAGTCATCCAGGTAAATGATCTTTGGGGAAGACTGTGAGAAAGTCTAACCATATACATTTTTTTTTGGCACAGTGGAAAGGTCCTGGTCCTTACTCAAGAGAACAGTCATTCCCTTAAATGTAAGGATTCTGGATATATGCACACACACACACACACACACTCAGGTCTTAGAATCATTGGTCCATGAGTCTGTTCACTCATTCAAATTAGACTTCTATTAACCACACCTACAACTCTTCCACTTAAACAGAACCGCTAAGAATGAATGGAACTGCTATTTCTTTTCTAGTAATGCCTTATCATCTAGCCTGTGCCACAGGTCTTGGAGAGCTAGACCATTCTGATTACCACTTTGATTCACTGTTCATTATGAAATCCGGAGCCAGTATGTCAATTAACAGCTGCCTCATTCTGCTACCCTGAGACTCGGTTATGCCCTTTGCATTTAGGAATCCCAATTTAATGGTAGCATGTCTCATGTAAAAGAGAAGAGCAACTGCAGAGCTCTTCAAGTATGTTAGGGCTGTTCTTCCAAACGTGTTTCCAGATGTGTGCTCCAGAGACTCCAGGAGTGGGAGTGCAGACCCCACTCGGTGCATCCCTCTGCCATTCCCATCTTCCTGAGCCTGTGGATATCTTCCTGCAAAGTGCATAAGGCAATTTTGCTATTGCACTGCATTTAGTGTGGGCTCATTTGGTTTCCTATGTGAATACACAGCCGAGCAAACTTAAAGCATTTGCTAACCTCTAATTATGATTTAGATATTAGGTGTTCCCAAAAGCTCATGCATGAGACTATGCAAGAAGGTTTAGGGGTGAAACAACTGAGTTATGAGAGGTTTAATTAAATCAGTGCGTGAAACCTAATAGGGATTAGCTGGGTGGTAACTGAAGGCAGGTAGGATGTGGCTGGAGGAGGTGGGACCTGGTGGCATGCCTTGTGGTATATATTTTGTCCTTGTTGAACAGAGTTCTCTTTCTCTCTGCTTCCTGATGCCATGTTTCCAGTTGCTTTCCTCCACCACACTCTTCCACCACGATGTTCTGACTCACGAATCCCAAGGAATGGAGTCAGCCATCTGTGGATGGAGACCTCTGAAACCGGGAGCCCCCAAATAAACTTTTCCTCCATAAAATTGCTCTCAGCTCTTTTAGTCCCAGGAGCAAAAATGCTGACTAAAACATCTCTCAAGGAAAAACACCAAATCCAGAATCTGTGCTTAGTGGGCTCCTATCAATAAATTTGGCCAGGGGGCTGGAGCGGTGGCTCAGCGGTTTCGGCGCTTGCCTGGCAAGCATGAGGACCCAGGTTCAAACCCCAGCACCACGTACACAACTAAGTGTTGGAGCAACTAAGGCCATGTGAAAAACTAAATAAAGCTGTTTCTCTCTTTCTCTCTCTCTCTCACTGTCCCTCTCTCTTTAAAAAAAAAAGTCATTCAAATTTTTTAATTAATTAATTAATTATGGAGATAGGGCTACGCTGTCCAGTCTGGCCTCAAACTGGAGACTCTTCTGCTTTAGCCCCTTGAGTGCTGGGATTGGAGGCACATGCCACCATGCCTGGCTAGTTTTGTGAAAGCTTGAGGATTTTTCTACATATGAGATTATATCATCTGAAACAACAGATGATTTTGCTTCTTCCTTCCTAATCTCAGTGATTTTTATTTCCTTTTCTTTCCTATTTGCTCTGGTTAGGACTTCTGGTCTTGTCCCTGATCTTTGAGGAAAAGCTTTCAACTTTTCGCTGTTGAATATTATGCTAGCTGTGGACATCACGTATGACCTTTGCTGTTTAGGAGTAGTTTTCCTTTTTTCTCAATTGGCATTTTATCTGTGCTTCTTCACACATATAAATGGTTGCTTTGGGGATTGTAATATACATATTTATTACAATTGTCTTGCAATTAATATTTAACTACATTACATTTTGCTCTTTACACCTGACTTTCCATTTTATAAATGAAGAAAATTTCACAGCAGTTTAATTTCACTTAAACATTCTACCCTTAAATTTTAGGCTATTGCTTTTATATCTTTTAATATTTCATATGTTCTAAGTTCCGTATTAATATTTTTTTTAATTTAAACTGTTGTTTTTAAAGAAAATTAAGAAAATAAAAATATGTCATATTTTATAATTACCTTATATTTACCATTTATGACCATATTTTTTTTTTCTTCCCAAAGATCTTAATTTTCATCTTAGGTTATTTCCTTGTAACCTGAAGGACATTTTTAAAATTTTTTCTGGTACAGGTCTTTGGAGACTTATTCTCTCAGATTCTGTTTATCTGAAAATGTCCTTATTTCATCTTAAGTTTTAAAGAATATTTTGGTGGATAGAAAAAAATATATATATACATATATATATATACACACACACATGCATATACTGTTAATTAAACCCAGATGTGCTTTATCACTGAAACACATCCCAAGAACTTCTTATTTTTTATTTTTATTTTGGACAGGATGTCACTAAGTTGCTGAAGCTCTTGCTAAGTTGCTGAGGTTGGCCTCTAGCTTGCAATCCTCCTGTCTCAGTCTCCCAAGTTGCTGGGATCACAGGTGTGTGCCACCATACCCAGCATAAAACATATTTTGTAGGATTTCAATTCTTTAAATTTTAGTGAGGTTCCAATTCCAGGACCTGATCATGAAGCAGGATATTTGGCATGGTCTGGGCTTGGGAAAAGAATTTTGAGCTGAGACTGTTGAGTTTTGGGGAAGACAAGTGTTAACCGGGCCAAATAAGGGCCAATACTGCCTGACAAACCTGGGATGGATAAATAGGACCAGCAAAGATTGATGTTGGCCACCACAGTCTGACTTGGATCAAATACTACTTTCATATTTCATTGATTCTGTGGCTGAGAAGAGCCTTTTAAAGCCTTTGCATCTTTTTAGAGAAGAACACTGAAGCACGCATCACACAATTGCGTATTTAATAGCATCTTGACTCTGGAATCATGTTTTCTTCTCGTCTGGGACTCTTTTCTTCCATCTTACCTGCTTCTGAATGAGGGTGAGTCAGCAGAAAAGTGACCTATTGTTATCTTGATCAATTTGGAGGTATCTGATTGGATTAAAAATCACGGAGCAATCTGGTAAACGATTATGTCTAGGTGTGTCTGTGGGGGTGTTTCTAGGGATTAGCATGGAGGTGAATAGATTTAGTGGGCAAGAGCGTGCTCGTTGTGGGTGGGCACCATTCAGTCAGCTAGGTCCTCTATAGAGCAAAGGTGATGTATTTGTCTCCTGGAGGCAGATGTATTCTTCTCTGTAGTTAGACATAGAATTCCAGGCTCTCTGGTCACTGGGCTGCAGGACTTATACTAGCAACATCCCAGGTCCTTAGGTCCTTTGCCCCTGAGAGTTTACGACAGCAGCTTGCCTGGTTCTGCGGCCTTTGAACTTGGACAGAGCCACACTACCAGCATCCCAGGCCTCCACGCTGCAGACCCTATGGAGCTTCTAAGCCTCCATAATCCCAGAGGCCAGTTCCTCTGAAAACCCCCTCTTGTGCATGTATCTATCTATTTCTATCCTATTGGTTCTGTTTCTGGAAAGGCCTAACTCATACACATTCATATATCAGGATTTGCATCAGCACATTCCTGAGAGAGTATGCATGTCTTTAGGAAAGCTTGGAATAGCTTTCAGGACAAAGATGGCTCTAACTATCAGAGGAAATTTTTATTTTTGCACTGAGTAAAACTCGTGTGGTCAATGACCTTACAGCATTGTAAAACCTTGAGAAACATTCAGCAAAAAGCACTCAAAAGTTATGGATGCTGATAAACAGTTCCAAACGACATCCAAATGATAGACACACAGGTTTTAGACCATAAGACCCTGTGCAGTTAATATTAACCACTTTGTCTGATCTTTTGTTTTGAACTTTTTTTTTTTAGAGAGAGAGAATCAATTTTATTTATTTTTTCATCTGGTTTTTGTTTTTCTGATGCATAGTTGTGTATGTGGTGCGGGGGTTTGAACTGAGGTCCTCGAGCATACCAGGCAAGCACTGTACCACTGAGCCACCACTCTAGCCACTTACCTATTGTCTTTTAACTTTTCTTTCCAACCTCTTCTAAGTTAGAAAATGCAAACCAGGTGTTCGACTATAAGTAGAACGGGGATTTACTTGGTTCGAATGCCATCCCACATATTTCTTTCTTTCTTCGTATATTGTGTGTATGCTAAAGATGCTTATTTAACAATAAGTTGTTGATCTAAGACTTTAGAGAGCCTGTCTGACCATGTTCATAAAACAATATGATCATAAACATCAACGTAAAACACTTCAGTTCACATAACCAGTGCCCTCATTCCGGTACATCACAGCAATATCAGTGGGGCCCTGGCAATCTCTGGGGTGTCTGTGGGCATTCTAAAAATGGAGCACATTTGTTCAGACTTGCCATATCCAACGCGGGAGGGAGCATTCAGGAAGCTATATTTTGGATGTACCTCTGCTAGTGCTAGAGCAAAGTGGGTGATCCTTTTGTTACTGGAGTCCTAAACCGGAGGCCCGTCTTTGAAGATCCAGCTATTAGGTCCAGCTACTCACCTCAAAAACCAAACAGAAAAGATGAAGAATAGAAAAGAGAAGCACGAAAGGAACTGGGAAGACAAGGGGGCCCTCTCCTTAGCTCTGTCTTTAAGGCACTGATAAAGACTTTGAGGTTTCATAGAGAGATGAGGGCAGGGCCTGGGGTTTGAACCGCTGAAGACTTTTCACAGCTACCAAAGCAGACGATCTTGATCAGGTGTGGTATGTCCATTGTTATCTCAGGATTGGTTAGGCTGGGCCTTGTGTGTGATAAGAAAGTTTCTGGCGCCTGGGGGCAGGTAACTTCCATTCTTCCTAAGAGGCTCATCGATTGGACTTATTCCTGGAATCCAAGGTGATTCTGAGGAAAGGAGACAGATGTAAGCTGGAGGCAGATACCAAGGCTGACTCCTGCTTTTACTCACCCTCTGGACGTTTGCAGGCAGAAGGGAAGTCTAAGCCCTTGATAAGCTATTAGATTCATCTTTCAAATTTGGAGCACTTATCCTCTCCTGAAGTTAACCTCAGAGCCACCCCGAAATCAAATCATCTGGACTTGCAATGTTATTACAGCTTTTGGTTCAGGTTCCAGAAAACTCTGGAACTGCTCAGAACCAATAGAGTGTGTGTAGCTGGGACTGCACCTCCTTGGACCTCACTCACCATGAGAAGAAAGCATTGTTTCAAGAATTTTTCTTTTCCTTTTTAAATTTTTTTAAGTATTGGGGATTGAGCCCAGACGCCCTCTACCACTGAGCACTATCTCAGTTCTTTTATTTATTTTATTTGGAGACAGGATCTCACTAAGTTACCCAGACAGGTCTCAAACTTTTTATCCTTCTGCCTCAGCCTGATTACAGGCATGCACCACCGCTCCTGGCTGAAATTCTTTTACTGTGTGTGGGTTTGGTGCCAAGAAAGCTCATCTGCTCATCAGAACAGTCTTTCCTTCGTTTTCTGTCTGGAACAAGGACAATATCCTAAAGTTCAAGTAAACAGTATGGTTTCAAACTAACAAGCATTAAGAACAAACTCTCTTCTTTTTTTCTTTCCTCCTTCCTTTTGTTTTATTTTTATTTATTTATTTTACTGGAGAATGAACCTGGGGGTGCTTTCCAACTGAGCTAACTCCCCAGCCCTTTTTATATTTGAGTCAGGGTCTCTTTAAGTTGTCCAGGGTGGCCTTGAACTTGTGAGCCTTCTGGGATTACAGGTATGCACCACTGTGCCCAGCTTTATTTATTTATTCAATTTTTTTATTTTTAAAATTTTGTTTTTAAAGATAGAGGGACAGTGAGAGAGACAGAGAAAGGGAGAAACAACTTTATTTAGTTTTTCACATGGCCTTAGTTGCTCTAACACTTAGTTGTGTACATGGTGCTGGGGTTTGAACCCCGGTCCTCATGCTTGCCAGGAAAGCGCCAAAACCACTGAGCCACCGCTCCAGCCCCTATTTATTTTTTTAAAAAGAAAATTTTTTTTAAATTTTAAATTGTAGAATGCATTATCTTTTATTCCCGTAAAAATGAACTGGTGGTTTGGCTCATGCATTTGCTCAGTAGCAGCATGACTTAGCGCCCAGGTGCCACGTAAAGGCTTAACTTTAAACACCACGGAGCTGGAGAAGGGGGAAAGACGTAGGCAGAGAGCAGAGGAGCAAGAGGGGCTTTAGAGTTGATCAGAATGAGAGGGGCTGGTAGCTGGTTGTCTCAAGTCCTGGTCAAGCTTTGCCTTAACCCTTCCACGTTTCATCAGGATCCAAGCAACTTTATAGCACTAATCATTTCTAGCATATATTAAGTCCTCAGTACCGTCACACATGTGTTATCAGCTTTTACATGAATTATCTCATTTAATTTTACAGCATGTGAAGGAACACTCTAGCAGCCCTGAAAAATCTGGGGATGGAGCACTAACTCCGGGGACAGAGCACTAATTCTGTACCCTTTTGCCCCTGTGCCTGACCTCCTTGGCTGGGACCCTCCTCTGCCTAGAATTCCCATCCTGAAGCCTGCCAGGCTGTCTAGCTGTGCTTTTCCATTTCAAACTCCCATCCTCCAGCTTTAGATCTCATTTTTACCTTCCTGGGACAACGCTGCCTAGTCCAGCCTTCCAGGAATGGAGTCCTGTTGGCCAGCGCTGGAATGTTCTCCCGCTCTACTGCTCTTCTGTGAAACAGCTCCTCCTACAAATGGGTTCAGACACCAGCAGGTATTTTTTTGTTGTTGTTGTTGTTTTTTAGAAAAAAATAATAACATCACATATAGATGTATATAAAGAAAAAAATAAGCAGTCAAGACCTAACAAAGCATTTGTTTTAAAATACTATAGCCATGGTGACAATGCTGGAAAGCTTACAAATAGGTCCATCTAAATTTATTGTCTCTTGTTTACATACTAGGTTAAGAAGTTTGAGTTACTACATGGTGAGTGAAGCAGATGGAAAGTTTAAATCAGGCAGAGATGTGGGAGGACAGCAAATTAAGATTGTCCTTTCCCTGGCTCCTCCCTTTGGTTAGCAGAACTCTGACGTGAATGTCTACTTTGCCATCTTCTAACATTCTGTGCCTGTTTGTATTTCTGGTTCATTCACCAAAAACAATAAGACTGCATTCCCTCCTCTGGTGCTAATCCTGGGTTGTGTGGGAATCTTGCTCATCTGATGCAAGTTGGTCTCCAGACTTCCTTGGGTGAGCAGAGAAGTTTTGAAAATGGGCTGCTGTCCCTTTAAATTCTGAAAGTGAACTTGGCTCAGGAAGGCCAGCAGCTCAAGGTCCAGCCCCTAGAAGAGAGAGTAGCTACAGATGCTCCATCCTCAGTCCTTGCAAGGGACAGCTGTGCCGGGCACTGGCAGGCTTCTGGCAGCATGGCAGTGAAGCTAGGGGCCCTCCTGCTGGTCCTTGGGCTCAGCCTGGCTCAGCCAGCCTCTGCCCATCGTCGGAAGCTCCTGGTGTTCCTGCTGGATGGCTTTCGCTGGGACTACATCAGCGATGAGGCTCTGGAGTCACTGCCTGGGTTCAAGGAGATTGTGAGCAGGGGAGTAAAAGTGGATTACCTGACTCCTGACTTTCCTACCCTCTCCTATCCCAATTACTACACCCTCATGACTGGTGAGTAGCGGTCCCCCCTCTTGGGGAAGCGGGTGTCTAGAGTCAAGTAGGGAGCAGGAGCTGCTAGCATCTGGAATCTTATTGAAAAGGCCATTGGGACACCAACAATATACAGAAGTTTGTTCTTGGTTAAGATTTTTATTCTTACGGTTATTCTCTTCCCCACAAATTTTCCCAAGGACCTGTTTTGGATCCTTAGTGTGGGTAAGAGAATTTACAGCAATAGATGATATTTGGTGATGTGAAAAAAATATAATTATTTGTTTTACAAATCAAAGTTCTAGATACTCATGTTTCTAAGTTCAAGTGTAAAAAGTAGGCAGGTCTCTATGTGTCTGTGCCAATTTCTTCTGTCCCTGTGCTCTGAAGTCTGTCATCCTTGAGTTCTGTTGGCTGGCTTCTCAATGTCCTGGACTGGGACTCCTCAGAAAGGAGACTGGATGACTTAGAGGGGTTTGTAGGTCACACCCTTCACTGTTGCTTAGCAATGCCACCTCCCTGTCTTTTACCTTTTTTGGGGTCAGGTGAAATGACATGGAGATGAAAAGACACGTGTAATTGCAATTCCCCATTTTTAACCTCGAGCATCTATAAAAAGGAAGGCACCAAGCAAACAAACACCACCTTGAGAATGCAAGCAAAACTCTAACTAACCCAGACTTCACTGGAGAAGGTGAATATGTTTTGAGTCCTGTTTATAGGCACAGCCTTCGTCTGGAATCGCCTGGAACCGCCAGAGCTCCAGATGCGGCAATGAGTTGATCCTCTATCTGTGTTATGGTACATGTGGGCCTCTTCTGCTCAAGCAGTTGGATTCCCAGCTTCTGGTTTGTTTTTCAGCTAATCTTTGTAAGGGCCAGCAAGAGGCTCTCAGAAAGAATTTAGCAAACCATCCAGGGAGGCTGTTAAGATTGCACTGTTATTACTGTGTGCGCTGAGCCCAGGGAGAACTTTGTAAATTATATTAACAGAAAGGAGATGAGAACGCTGGAATCTCATATCTCTCAACAGAACACCAAT
This sequence comes from Aplodontia rufa, assembly GCA_004027875.1. Classification (NCBI taxonomy): domain Eukaryota; kingdom Metazoa; phylum Chordata; class Mammalia; order Rodentia; family Aplodontiidae; genus Aplodontia; species Aplodontia rufa. The sequence continues at coordinate 57,047 of PVKS010006602.1, read as the reverse complement.
AGGAAAAGAGTCTGAAAATACAGATTGAAATCCTTAGCTAGGCACTCTGAGCTTAAGGAGCACCTAAGAAATTATGTGAACAGAAGGAAGATGACAATTTTGAAGTCTGTGACTTTGTACATGGGTACTATATGCATGTATACTTAAAACTGGTAAAAAGGGAAGAAGCACGATGGAGAATTCGAAATGAAGGCATGGAGAAAGAGAAAGAAATCAGACTGCACACAAGGAAAGAATTGATTTTTTTTTTTTTTTTAGTTTCCCCAATAGACAAACAACCAGTCTCTAAGATAAACAGAATGAACAAAAGCCTCCCTCGTCCTCACTTGGCATGCTTCTCCTCTCGCAGGGAAGCAGTCTGTGGGCTGCTGGGTCACACAGATGTTATTGTGTGTCCCAGCCCGACTTGGGTTCTGAGCAGGGAGTTTCCACACGTCCAGGCCACCCCCACTCCCGTTGTCTCACAGAGCCTTCCTGGGAGGCACGATTCATAAGCGGCCACGTGCGGCTCTCTCAATTGCAGTGCAAAATGAACAAGATCCAGTTTAGAAAGAAAGCTTGCAAGCTCCTCAGAGAGACCAAGCCAGTGACACTGCCTTTTGTGTTCCAGATCCGCATTCCTGATAATTGGCACAAGGAATAATATGCACAAAGCCTCTGTCACACTGAGACGCCTTCCTCTCAGGCTTTGGGTGTTTTCCCTTGTCTATTCAGGAGGGAAGACCCCTTTGGGTGATGGGACAATTCCCATGTGTGTCTCACTTTCACCCCGAGGCTGGCCTGAGCAGCCACAAGGTCTCCACACATGTTACGTCTATATATATATTACATAAAATGTATATTATGTGATTTGACGCTCTGCTAGGTACATAAGTGGACCTTCCCGCTGTTTGTGGAAGCAATGCTGTACACAGTTGTGTCTACCGGGCTCATGCTTGTGTGCGAATGTCTTTGGGTGTGGTGTGTCATGTACCTGCTGAGCAAACTCACACTTTCGGTGCAGAATTTGCAGGTGAGAACATGGCAAGCCCTGAAACTGCCCCGGAACAGACTTGGTGATAAATTGAAACTCTTTTCCCCAATAACCATACTTATGTTTTCCACCTGATGTTGAAAAACTTTTTTTTTTTTTAACTGTAAGGTAGAATATGTCCTTTGGGAATTATACTTAAACATATGTTTTGAGCATCTGAGCATTTTATAAACCAACAAAATTATTATGCTAGATCTTTTTGGTACCCAGGGATATGCTGTTTCTGGGTTCTTAAGAATTCACGAGAGGTTATGGTCTCACTTCATTACATGAATAACTAACTCTGCATAAGACAGAAACCCTTGGTGTTCTCTCTGCATGATGAGGAGTGATGGGTTCCTGGGCAGGGGGAATAAAAATTGGACTTGGAGCCAGAAGAACTCTGCTTGGAGTCTTTGCAGGGCAGATTTTGGTAAGACATTAAACTGCCCCGGACCTCTGCTTCCTACCAGGTTCTGCTGGGCATGGCGGCACATTTCTATAATCTCAGTGACTTGGAAGCTGAGGCAGGAAGATGGCAAGTTCAAAGCCAGCCCCCACAATCTAGCGAGGCCCTAAAGAATTAAGTGAGACCCTGTCTCAAAGTAAAAAGACTGGAGATGTGGCTCATGTTGAGTGCCCCTAGGTTCAGTCTCTGGTACCAAAAACAAAAAACAAGCAAACACACTGCCAGGTCTTAATCAGGAGCTCGGGTGCTACTGCATGCAGGTACAAAGGTCAGCAATGCCTAGGGAATACTGAGAGGTGAGGAGTGGTGCCTTTCTTTGGTTTGGGTGTGTTTTACTTTCCTAAGGTTCACATGTTCAAGGTTTGGTCTTTCACATGGCAATGTGGGAAAGGGTGTGGAGCCTTTAAGAGGTGGGGCCTATTGGGAGGACCTAAAGGTTAGTGGGAGACCTGTCTTCAGAAGGGATAAAAGTGGCTTTGTTGGGATCTGTGAGTTCTGCTGAGAGCAAGTTGCTATAAAAGCCTGAGTCTGACCCCTGACTGTTCCCTGGCTTCCTTTTGGAAATGGGACCTCTTCCTCCCACATGGTAGCATAATGCCATTTGCCATTGGGCCCTTGCAGGAGACTGAACCAATAGAGCCACCCAATCTGGGACTTTTAGCCTCCAGAACTGTGAGCTAAATAAACCTCTCTTCTTCATAAAGTTAGCCAGCTTCAGGTATTTTGCTATAGCAACAATAACAACAACAAACAGAATAATAATATACACCTTTTGGGAAGCCCTCAGGTAGAAATTAAGCAAATGGCTGAAATTTCCTAGAGAAGGAAAATTTCACAGGGAAGTCATATGGATGGTGATGGGAAATCAGCAATGACACTTGTCAGGAACCTTGGAAATCATCTAGCTTAGTCACTGAGGCACAACCATTAGTTGTTTTCCTCAAAACACGTTTGCATTAGAACTAATGTGAACAAAATTCCAAGAGTGAACAAGATCAATCAAACAATGGGCTGCTGGGAACACTGAATCTTCAGACAGGGCCTTTCATCCAGGGATTCACACTGAGGAGAGAGAGGGAAAGGATGCTAAGTACTCTGAATGGAATCCCAAGGTGAGAAAACAAATTTCTGTTGTTGAAGCCACTCAGTCTGTGGTGCTTGGTTATGGCAGCCTGAGGCAACTCCAGTGCAAAGGACCAGAGTCATTTCCTAATATGCTGTAGAGGACAGAGGAGGGGATATGGTCTTTCCAGTTGGAGCAGGAGGAAGCATTTTGGCGGTGGGAGATGAGCTGGGATAAATCACTTTATGTGTAAGGTCTCTTTCTGAAGAGCTAAGCCTGGATCAACTCAGTTTTAGTAAAATTAAATCCACAGTTTAAATGCCATTGGAATGCTTTTTGCTTTGATTTATCTTGCTGTGGATCTTTTTGTAAAGTTATTATCTCTTTGGGGGTAAAATCACATTTGATTTAGTGAAGTTTAACATAAAAGTCAGCGGAGGATTCAATTGTGGGGAAGAAAAAATGCTGCGGGTATTTAGAGAAAGCACAGTTTAGAATTGTTTTGCTGAGGCCAAGGGCAGCATTTGTTTGTAATTCTGGAACACTCTGGTTAAGAAGTTGGAGAAAGTGGCCCAAAAGTGTCCCGAGTAGCAGTGAGAACAGTCTGGAATTTTATCTTAATAGCCAAACACTCACCAAGACATGAAGATATGCAGAAATAAATTTGGTATAAAGTATATTCTCATTTCAACATTTAAAAACTATTAAACTGCAGGGAGGCTGAGTGTTCTGTTTCAGACACCTCAGAATGTTAGCACATAGCTGACGTGGGAGGGTAGGCATCACCTGTGTCCTGAGACCCAGGACGGAGGTCTCCCCAGGACAGACAAGGAGGCACTGAGAGCCTGAATGATGATTTATTTTTTCTTTCTTTCTTTCTTTTTCTTTCTTTCTCTTTCCTTCCTTCCTTCCTTCCTTCCTTCCTTCCTTCCTTCCTTCCTCCCTCTCTCTTTCTCTTTCTTTCTTTTCTTTCCTTCCTTCCTTCCTTTATTCCTTTCTTTCTTACTTTTTTTCTTTCTTTCTTCTTTCTTCCTTTCCAATGCTGGGGATCAAACCCAGGACCTAGTACATGCTAGGCAAGCACTCTGCCACTGAGCTACACCCACAGTCCTAATCATGGTGCTTTATTAATTTTCCATGGGAATCAAATTAAAAACCAGGATTTTACTGCTCAGAATTAATTTGTGTGCTAGTGCATTTCCTATCACACTCCTAGAAATTACTGTGATGCAAAAATCTTACCAGATATCAAGGGATATCAAGGACCCAACATTCTGGAGTAACAGACAAGGTAAGGTTTGCTTTCCCTATTTTTTTTTTTTAAGATAGAGAGAGAGGGGGAATTTCTTAATTTATTTTCTCATCTGGTTCCTGTTTTTCCGACACTCGGTTGTGTATGTGGTGCTGGGGTTCTAACCTGGGTCCACGCCAGGCAAGCGCTGTACTGCTGAACCACCTCTTCTCCTCTGCTTTCTGCTATTTTAAAGGGAGTATCTAATTTAAGTTAAAACCAGCCACCACTTGGACCAAAGGAAATTGATGCAAACAGAACCTGAACAGTCACATTTTTTGGGGAAAAAAAAACCTATGTCCTCAGCCTTTTTCAGAATTCAGGCTGGGGAGAGGAGCCCCATCACAGCACTGGGGGAATGTGCAGGTGGCCTCCCTGGTTCCCTCTTTTCTGCAACCCCAAGATCAGCAAGGACACAGGGATATTCACCACTACATGTTAGCTTCTTTCAATTTCTATACCTCCTCAAATAAGGGATCTGTATTTGATGTGCTGTATTCAGCGTGCCCTCTTCCTGGTCTCCCCTTCTCTCTTGTACCAACGCCAGCTTTCCCAGCTTTTGTTCTCACGGGTGACCTCCTGGCAGGGTGTGATCCATCCTCGGCTTTCATCTCCTTGCCCAGCACCAGCATCTGGCACAGTGCACTCTCCTCCTTCCTGAGAGCCACCTGGGTTCCAGGACCCCCTCCTCACTCTCTGTTTCTTATTTCGTTGACGCCTCCTTGGTTCTATCTGTGGGTTCTAGCTCATCTTCCTGACCTTTCTTTCTCTCACAGCCTGAGTCAGCCACAACTTCAAGGTCAATCCCAAAGCTTCTACTTCTCCCCGCTCCACTGCTAGCACTTGCCCAAAACCTCCCCCTGATCCACGATTGCCTGGAACCTTTAACTTTGGCTCTTCCACCTTCTGTGCTCTACAGGCTGTTCCCCAGCGAGGTACCAGAGCAATCCTTATAAAACCCATTATTGGGTTCCTGTCTCACTCCTCCGTTGAAACTCTCTGGGAGATTCTGTTTCACTCCAAGTAAAATCTCCATCTTTACAGAGCTGTCCCCACACACTCACCCAGCTCCTTTCTGACCTGTCTCAACCACTCTACTCTTCCCCTGGCTGTCTCATTTCAGACAATTTGCTATCCTTCTAGGCTAAGGAATGCCCCCCCCCACTTTTAGGACCCTTGAACTCTCTGCTTCTTCTGGCTGGAGTGCTTTTTCCCCAAGAAAGATCCAAGATGTGCTTTTCTGACCACACTAACTAAAATAGAGCCATCCCTCTGTCATTCTGTGTTTGCCTTGCTCTCCCTATTCATTTATTTCTATCTTCTCCAAATAAAATTTATTGTAGTAAGCCAGGCACCATGGGGCATGTCTATAATCTTAGCTACTTGGGAGGCTGAGGCAGGAAGATCACAAGTTGGAGGCCAGCCTGGACAACTTAGCAAAAGCCTGTCTCAAAATTAAAAATAAAAAGAGGCTGAGGATGTAGCTCAGTGGTAGAGCACCTCTGGATCAATCCCCAGTATCAAACACGCGCACGCGCACACACACACACACACACACGTTATTGTAGTAAAGGAGTGTTGTAACAATGATTCAAGCATTCAGAATTTCAGGGATGTGGTTATCACTCCTAAACTAATAAGAAGGAGAAAAAACCCTAAAATTATGCTTTGCTCATATGAAAGCATTTAAGAGCCGTTTAGGTAGAGTGGTTACAATTTATGTCAAATAATCTTATGTATCTCAAAATGCCTTTCGATTTTGTTTTAAGGTTTGATTATAAGGTTGGAGGCAGCAAGGGCATTGGAGGAAAGTTCCCACGAGGAGGGCAGTGTCAGAGGATTGGATGTAGGGAGAAAACCTAACCAGAACACGGGTGGTCAGCATAGCCCAAGGGAGAACCTAATTGTAGGCAAGATTGGGGCCACCACGGGAGCAGAGACACTAGCAAAGCAAGGAGCAAGGCAAATAATTCAGAACCAATGCAGAGAACTGAGAAGTGAGCCAGGGTCCTGGCTGGCAGATGTAGGGATGGGTCAGAAAACTCACAGGGCCCACAGAGCCATCCATGTTCTCTGCCTCCGCCACCATTGCTCACACGAGCCCGTGTGTGTATGCAGGCATCAGGAGAAGCTCCTTAGATATTTGAAAACACAAGGTGCTGACATGGGCTGACTCTCATGCACCCTGAAATTCATGTGTTAACATTCTAACCCTAATATTTCAGAATGTGACTATATTAGGAGGTAGGCTCTTTAAATAAGTAATTAAGGTAAAATAAGGTCATTTGGGTGGGCTGTTACCCAATATCATTGGTATCTTTTTTATTTTATTCTATTTCATTTTTTTAAAAAAGAGAAAGGGACAGTGAGAAAGAGAGAGAGAGAGAGAGAGAAGGAAAGAGAATCAATTTTATTTAGTTTTTCATATGACTTTCATTGCTCCGAGACCGTGCTGTGTGCGTGGTGCTGGGGTTTGAACCCGTGTACTCGTGCATGCCAGGCAAGCACCCTAACCGCCAAGCCAGGGCTCCAGTCCCTCAATGGTATCTTTATAAGAAGAGGAGATTGGACCCAGACACAGGAAGAACACGTGAAGACATGCAAAGGTGGGCATCAGCAAGCCCGGAGGAGAGACCTCAGAGGGAGCCACCCCCGCTGACACCCCGATGCTGGACCATGAGCCTCTAGAACTGTGAGCAAGTCAACCTCTTTTGTTCAAGTGACCCAGTCTGTGGTACTTTGCTACGACAGGCCTTGGAAATTAACCAGACAGGATGTGATGCTAGGCCGCCCTTGGAAGTATGAAGGTTTTAGATGGGCCATTTCCAACCTTAATCCAACTCACCAAGAGTTTCTGGTGATTTCTGCCCTGGAATCTAGGCACCGAAGGTATTTCAGTTTCCTCAAGGCTGCCATCACAAGTGACTACAAATTGGGTGGCTTATGACAACAGAAATTTCTTATCACCATTCTGCAGGCTCCCAGTCTGCAGTCAGGGTGTAGCAGTGCCAAGCTGTCCTGGAAGGCTCTATAGGGAACGTGATTCATGCCTTTCTCTCAGTTTCTAGCTTGCTGCCAATCTTTGGTAATCCTTGGCTTGCACAGGATCCTCTCCAATCTCTGCCTCATTGTCACATGGCTTTCTCCCTGTGTGCTTCTATCTGTATATCTTCTCCTCTTCATATGAGGACACCTGTCATATCGGTTAGGTTCCACCCTAACGACTCATCTTGATTACATCTGCAAAGACTGTTTCTGAATGGAGTCACCTTGGTAGCTACTGAGAACTAGAACTTGAACGTAACTTTTTGGGAAAATCGAGTTCAACCCATTACACCTGGTGTAGTGGAAAGAGTTAGAGATTTGTTTCAGAAGGTCAAATTTAATCTGTTTGTCACCTTTTTAAAAAAGAGAGAGAGAAAGTGAAAGAGAAAGAGAGAGTCAATTTTCATTTTAGTTTTTTATCTGGTTTTTGTTTTTTCGACACTTAGTTGTGTACGTGGTGCTGGGGGTTAAAGTCAGGACTTTGTTCATATGTTAAGCAAGTGCTCCACCAGTGAGCCACCTTTCCAGTCCTATTTTGTTTCTTTTTAACTTTTAGTACCTGAACAGCTTCTTTTAAATTTTTTTTTTAAAGAGAGACAATCAATTCCATTTTTAATTTTTTTTCATCTGGCCTTTGTTTCTCCAACACTTAGCTGTGTTTGTGGTGCTGGGTTTCAATCCCGGCTCCTCATGCAGGCCAGGCAAGTCCTCCAACCCCTGAGCCACTGCTCCAGCCTTGAACACTTCTTTGAAGTGTTAATATTTTTATTAGCAGGAAGGAGAAAACAACACTACTAAATAGGCTTATGTATAAAATTATCATTACTAAAATGTACATTGTACACATTATCAATAAGGTTAGATGAGTGATTCTAAACTATATCTAAGACTTCTGAGACTTACAATAATTAAGTTCTCCCTTACGTACATGGTTTTTGGTAATTAACTCCGTACCATTTCTTCTTCATTCTGGGACCCAACCTGAAAATAAGCAACTTAAAATGAGACAAGTTACTCACATGAAAGAGACCAAAGGGGACATGGCATAACAATATAATAGGGATTAACACTTCTGCTCAACAGTGGTTCAAGTCACACCTGCTCACATTTCATCAGCCAAAGCAAGTCACCTTACCAAGTTTGATGCCAAAAGTTCAGGGATATACAGTCCTTCCATTCCGAGGGGCAGAAATTATTCTTTAACTTTAATACACTATCACAGACACAGAATTGAGGTTAGTTGCATTTTATAAGAAACTTGTCTTATTGTCCTCGAAAATCTTAGGTTGGGATGGGGAGATTTTTCAAAACACTCAAAATATCTAATAACAATTTAAGGGTAAAGTGATAATATATCAGACCAAGAGAAGAGATGTGTCAAAGCTGGATCTTACGTAACTTAAATGAATGGCATAGAGAGAATGAATCTGCAACTGAGAAAAGAGGTATTATGGGAGTTGTCGGGGTGTGGACTATTTCAAGGGAGACAGTCGATCTAGAATTAAATACTGAAGACGAGTGGCAAGATCTTTAGTAAATGGATTTTATGCGAGATATTAAAAGAAATCAATAAGGACTGTAAAGATATGAGGAACATAGCACATGCATAGCATAAGACAAAAGAAAAGGTGTTAACCCATTCACCATCTGGGCGTGGGCTGGAGGGCTAGAAGGAGATGAGATTATAAATCAGCAACAGCAATAACAATGGCAAAAAGAACAAAACACACACGTGCTTGTGCGCACACACACACACACACACACACACACCTGATGGAAGGCTTTGAAAGCTAAACCAAGGACAGTCCAACAATATTCTTCCTTCCTCTTCCACTTCAAACATTCCAGCATCATTTCTCTGTGAAGAGGGAAAGTTGAATCTGAAGAGCACCCTCAAGGTAGGACTTGCTGATTGGCTGAGGAATGAATACAAAAGAATTGAAAGGAAGGGAGCTTGAAGCCATTTCAAGACTGCAAGATATTCAGAAGTTTGAGGAAAGGGGCTCCTATGAGCAGAAATAGGAAAGTTTGTAGGGTTATTTGTTTCAGTAAGATTCTTTTTGGAAAACATATTTTTATCAGAATAGATTTCAAGTTGAGGAAGATATTCATCTGATGTTAGCCTGTTAGGGGAAGAGTAACAGTCTCTTAAAGGAGAGAATTCCAGAAACATGTAGAATAACCATGGTGGAAAAGGAGAGAAATTGATCATCAGGTCCCAGTGGACCACAGTAAATGAACTTCCTACCACTCTGCTTGTCACCAGCTGGTAGAGAATATTTCTCACAGATACACAATTAAAATGTGTCTTCTCATCAGCATGAACTTTTGACTAGATTTTCACACTTCCAGAGGACACCTAGGCAGCCTTCCATTTTACCACTTAAAACCACAGTCTCTGGAATGAGCCCTGAATTAGCTGCCTAAAGGAGCAGGCTTGGGGATATGGGGAGATGTCTGGAAACAGAAGTCATAAAGAGCTCTAACCATCTCATGCCCTGAGAAAAAGATGTGTTGTAAGTATTTACAAAAATAATGTCTCCTGGCACATCATTATTTCAGCTCCCATCAGCAGACCTCTCTACACCGAAGCCACTTTTCAAAAAGTCTGTTTCTCTTGGCCTCCGTGGTGACAAGAGGCAGTTCTCATTATGTGGCATTTGGCTGCTAGAAACTCACTTCCTGAAGTGGGGAGTGGTTAGGGTAGTGGGTAAAGCTTTAAAACGTGACTATAATAACAGCAACCCCTTGTTCAGAAGGCTCGTCTACACCTAGCCTTTGTGGTTTACAAACCATGGCCAGCCTTTCCCTGCTCTTGCTTCCTCTCACCTCACCTCTGATTGATAGGACCACATGCCTCCTTCCAGAGCTTCTGGGAGTTTGGTTGAACCATGCTGCTCTCAGGACCGCTACTTCATGAATACTTTGCCAAAAAATGGGTCAAAACCATTTAAAATTAATTCGGAGGGAACCTGATTCAGCAGGTTAACATTTCTTCTTTAAATAACACCTACTCACGTTTCAGAGCCTCTTTCTGTGAATAGGGCCATTGTGTTCACAGCCTAAGCAACCAAGGACCTGGTGCAGGTCTGGGACTCCGGTAGGTCCTGTGTGTAGCACTTGATTCTGGTTGGACTCTGCCTGATCTTAACCAACTCCTATCTTCAGTCCTTTTGATAACAAGGAGAAAAGCTCCAATAGACTGGTCTTGGAGTGATGTGTGGGCAGATTTAATGAGACAGTCATCGAGGCTGAAATCATAAACAGACCTTTGGTTTGGATACTTTTTGCCTAGAGGAAAACAACTCTCCCCTGGTGTCTTTGAGAGTAAGCACTCCCGTGGCTGCTCCTCTGAGGCAGGGTCAGTGGGTCATTGTGGGGTGTATTGAAATGTTTGCAGCCTGCGAGCTGGACAGGGTGTGGCCAATCACCTTCAGTTGTGAGCAGCGTTGGCCATTCATCGTGTGGTGTCAACCCAGGCATTTGGTGAAGCGGGCTGGGAAGCAGTGGTACAGCGGACCGGGCCTAGGAATGGGAGCCAGGCGGCCAAATTTCTTCTCCCAACTCTGCTGCAATCAGCTGGATTGGATAAGTCACACCATCTTCCAAGTCTGGAGTTCTTGTTGCTTTAAAATGAGGTCATTGGGCAGGGAAGCCCTGGAGTTGATTAAGCATTAGTGTGCTGGGGATGTTCCAGGTGTTGGGAATATAGTAGGAAGGGTCCGAGGAGATTCCTGGGGGCCACAGTGGGAGTAGAGGCAGGGGCTCTTTGTGAGACTGAACCCTTTGCCCCTCTTGTGATCACAGCACTCCACATTGACCTGTTTCATACCTTTGAAGACACTGGTCTCCAGTTGATCCCTCCGGATGCTGATGGTCTATGTCAATGACTCTAGCCTGGGGAAGGTTGAGGGGCAGTAGCTGGAAGTCCTCCTGGCTGTAGTACAGTGATTTCAACACCCACAGTGTTTGCCTAAGGAGTCCCTATGCCTTAGTTTCCTCTTCCAGATTCGGCACACAAATCAAACAAATTACCTGCTGGCTCTGCAGCGTGTCTGGCTTTCCCTGAAAAATTATCTGTATGTACAAAGACTTGGCTTTCACAGGTGGACTTGAGAAAATATTCTGCTTTAATGGTTGAAGGCAAAATCCTTAAACAAACATAGGTGTTTGGGAGAAAACTTCAAATACTGTACTCCTCAGTCACTCGCTCGCAGATTACAGGCCTACACTGGAATGCGCTCCCCAGCCCTCTCTACCCTTCACCCTGTGGCCCAGACTAATGGAAACACCAGGTTCACCGCTCCCCAGCTTTGTGAACTTGGACATCCTCCTTTTTCCTCTGGGCATCATTTTCTCTTTTGTAAGGTAGACAGGCTGTAAGACATGTCATCACTGAACCTGCCAGAGGGCACGTGTGGTGACATTGGGGTTGGAGCACGTGAAGGCATGAGGGTCTCAGAGAATAAACCAGGATCTATGCCCTTGATCCCAGCAACCCCTAGAAAATGCTGCTGTATCGCTTGGCCTGAGATTTCCCAAGCAGTGTGTTCTATGAGCAAGTGATCTGCCATTTTACAAACTTTTCACTATGTCCTTTGGTCTCTGGTCACAAGTGCTTCATGGTCCCTCTGTTTAACCAGCATTCACTAGGAGGCAGGAGGCAGTAAGCAATTCCTGACACCATGGCTCAAGAGCATCAGGATCCCCCAATAAGATTGTTGCCAGTTGGAGGGAAACACATTCCTTTAAAGAATCTAATTATGGTTATCTACTGAGGTGGCCGCTGCATGGATGAGAGATAAAGATGGGGCAGAGATGTCATATTATTTTTCTGAATAATATGGATTGTTTATTTGAAGTATTAAATTGAAAATGTATCTATTTCCACCGGAACCTGCTCATCTCTGGTTAAACAAGCAGACACTTTTATTCAACATTGATGAAGCTCCCACGTGTGACTTTCCCATTGAAAGTCTTCTGAGAGATGTTTCCCAGCCTGGTGGGTGGAAGGTGAAGGTTTGTGGTTTGATTTGGTTTCTCTCAGTCTCTAGTGTAAGCTGGTGGACAGCAAGCAGCTAGAGCTCCAGGGACCCGTGGCAAAGGCTGCCACCATCAACCATCCGTGACACCACCGCCCCTCTGAAGAGCAGGACCGAAGACAGTCCATGAGGCTCCCCCTTGTGCAAGGCCTCTGCAGGGCTTCTGTCCTGAAGGTGGGCCCCTTGAGCAAGCCAGGCTGGTCCACACCACAATCCTCCTTGCTGTCGGTCTACACTCCCTGCTGCATCAGTAGAGGGCAGGCAGTTTCCACATTTGGACCCAGTGCTTGATCAAAAGAGACTCTTGATTCGTGTTTGTTGAACTTTCCTGGCTCAGCTATTGGACATCTGTCTGGCCTTGTGGCGGAAGGTTAGGCTGGGCTGTAGAGTTTTGTTGCTGAACCAATCCGTTAGCTGGAGTTTCACTCTTTTCCAGCAAACTCCCCATGGCATGGATAGACTTCACTTGGTCTCTGGATCCTGCATTCTTCTAATCATACCTGTAGGACTCTAGGCTTCCTCCCCTCGTCTTCACACTGGGAATCCTTCTCATGCCATGTTCAGCCTGTCATCCCGGACTTCCCAGCACCCTGGACTATCCCAGGCTTTTTTATGCTGGACTGTGTGGGTAGATCTAATTTGAGGTTCCAGTTACTCCCAGACTGGCCCATTACCCCGCAGCTGAGCCAGCTGGCCTTTCCCCAAACCACGATACCCTTTTCTCTACATTTCTGAATGTGACTTTCAGAGTTCATTTTAGCATGCCTTTGTGTGTGTAAAAATACGACACTCAGACTATGTGAATGAGCTTGGGCATATGTAACAAAATCCACTCGATTGGAGTCCAAATTTTCCCAAAAGGCATTGAGAATTACAAAATGTAAAAGGCAGAGGATGCCTGAGAAATATGAGTGCCTGTGTTTCATTGAGCAGAACAGGACACTGAGGCCTGAGAGTCCAGCCCAAGAGCTAGCTAAGAGTAGGACCACACCAAGAGCAGTTCTCTGGGCCGGGGCCAGCGTCTGGCTGCCCTCCATGGTCAGGGCTAGAAGCCCAGGCATTCCTTCCCAGTGCCTATGAACTGTTTTCCTGGATCGACCTCTCTACCTAAGCTCACTCTGCTCTTTCTGGTGGCTGAGCTTCCCCAGTTGTTCTTGCCTCTTTCCTCATCCCTGTTAACAAATCCCAGAATGTGCAAGCCAAAATTGAGATGTGATTCCAAGCACTGCACGTGCATGTGTGTATGTGTTTGTGTGTTTGTGTAAATTTCATCAAAAATCTGGTCAAGGAGGAGGTGGAGTTGCCCAGAAGTTGGGACGCAGCCATCCTCCCTACTTCCTCATGCCATGGATGGTAATGGAAGGCTGGCTGCAATTCCTAAGCTCCTTACATAAACCAAGTTCTGATGGAACAGATAAGATGATCACATTCCAGAGAATCCACTCTCAGTCTGTGCTGAGATGTGTTATAACAGCTAGCTAAAAGCTAAAAGGAATCAAACGAAAATAAGAGTGACCTTCGTTGCCTAATTCTAAACCATCTGTTTGTTCTTTTGAACTCATTAGCCAGCTGTGTGGTGTCTTGGAAATTCACCCCAGGAGATTCCTTCAGTGGACATTAGACTGAAGCCTAACCTTCCAACAAGGGGATCACCAGGATTCTGGTAGCCAGTTGTGAAATCTTAGTGGGATTGAGACTTTAAAGCATGACTTTTCCCCTGATTCTGTTGGAAGCCTCCCTGGAACTCTCAGTCCTTCCCTTTGCTGACATTATTACCTCTGTAAAGATCTCCTCTCAACCTCTCCCAAACCCAACCCACAGCTTTCCTCCACCTGAACTTGCTGTTTTAAGCCAAAGTAAGATGTCTTTCCTCCAAAAGGCTTTGACCAGTAAGTTACTAATATTTCAGAGTTGGATGGGGCCTTGAGATCTTGTTTTCATCCATTTACTAACTCCTTTTATACTTTCTGGCTAAAGCACGGATTTTGATAATTGTATCACCATGTAATATTCACATATGTTCATAAGTACATTCATACATGAATATTACCCATTCAAGAATATATTGATCATCTATCATGTGAGCAGTGCTGTTCTCTGTCCTTGGACAGGCTTGCAATCAAGTTGGAACAATGAATATTCATTTAAATAAATAAAATCAGAGGACATGCTACTATAGACATAGGGGAAGCAAAGGTTGTTTCTGAGAGCAAGTAGTGAAGAGGGAAGGTTTGCTGAGTTGATGATGATTTGAGTAAATCCTGAAGGATTTGGACAGGTTGAAAGGAAGGTTCTTACCGATGAAGAATAAAACACAGGCCAAAGGGTAGAGATGGGAATTCTGGGGAGTGTTTAGGAACGAGAGGTGGGATGTGAGATGACTACTCTGACATTTCTGAGCAGTGTGAGTTTGAGGATCAAAGGAGGCTTCTCAAAGTCTAGGGTAAATTATAGTCTGGAGTCAAGTCTCCAGTGTCGGAATTTGAATCTGAGGCCACGCATTCAACAGGTGCTGTGGAGAGGAAACTGGCAGGGCCGACTGGATTGGGAAGATTAGCGAGAAAAGCATCTTGGGATCAGACAGGAATTCAAGTTTTAGGGTAAGATTATTAATCAGTGTGTGAAGCAGATCGAAGTTCACAAACTTTTGGTGTATATGAAATATTGCATTTCTCCATTTTCTTTAAATAATCTAAATCTATGACTGGTTCTTGAAAAGATTCTTCTATGTGAAATAGACACTTCATAATACTTCAACAACAACTGTGTGACTCCACTTATATGAAATTATCTAGAATAGTGAAATTCACACAGAACAAAAGAAAAGTGGTGGTTTCCAGGGATTGTATGGAAGAAGGGATGGGAGTTAGGGTTTACTGGGTCCAGGGTTTTCAGTTTGGGATAATAAAAAGTTCTGGAGGTAGAAGGTGGTAATTAATGGTCATACAAAATTGCAAATATGCAAATGCTACTACAATGAACATGGTGGAAATGGTATATTTTATGTTTATATATGTTTGCTACAATAAAAAAGAAATAAACCTAAAGCCAACTGACCCCCATCCCAATGGGCTTAAGGGAAATTCTGTTTTAGTCTCTTCAGCGTTGGGTAGTGGAATTCTCTTTTTTTTCCCTAAGGTTATACAAAGGTCCTTGGATCACATGCTGTTTCAAAGACACGGGGCAATGGCCCTGGTTATTGTTCCACTCTGGTGATGATGTGATCCCCAACATGGGCTCTATTGCCTTGAACTGAAAAACCTGTTCCTCCCAATTACATCTCACAGACTTGGGTCCTCCTCTTTGAGTTCTTCCACCAAGCAATGTATCATTTCCCGCTACCACTGTGCCAGCCACTCTTTCGTTATCTGTCCCTGGTTTGGGAAGGAAACTTTCTGCCAGGGTCAGCTTCATGAATGTGGCCTGTGCAGTCACATAGGGCCTGTGCTTTCAGGATGACATGCTTCGTTTAATGCTCCACTACCACCGTTCTGAAGTCCTTCTTTTTTTTTTTTTTTAAAGAGAGAGGGACAGTGAGAAAGAGAAAGAATCAATTTTTATTTAGTTTTTCATGTGGCTTTCGTTGCTCCTACGCTTCCAGTTGTGCACGTGATATTGGGGCTTGAACTTGCATCCTCACACATGCCAGGCAAGCCCGTAACTGCCGAGCCACCGCTCCAGGCCCCATTTTGAAGTTCTTAATGTACAATAAATCTCACATTTTCACTTTGTACTAGGTCCTGCAAATTATGCAGCTCTCTTACCTTCCTGTTCTCCTGGCCTCTGTCAGAGGCATATATCTTTCTTCGCTCTCCATCTGAGATAGCACCCCATTGTACTCAAATGAGCTCAGAAAGGAAGCATGCAACAATCATCAGCTACTGTTCAAGACCAAAGACCAAAGAGAATGTGTACCTGTCTGACCATAACAAGGAGAATGCACAGGGAGAAAACATGCTATCTAACATTTCAACGGAGTATTTCTATATAGCATCTGAATCAGTAGTTCATATTCTCACACCTTTGGCACTTTCAAGCATTCAGATAAGTGAGTTCTTTGTCAGCCATGAAAGTCTTAAAGAAAGATTCAGGAGTCATCCTTACAGAGGTGGGAAATTTTGTGAGTAGATGAGGCCCATTGGGAAGACTATGGCAGGAGAAGAGAAATAGATCAATGTGGAACCATGGGGACCTTCCTTACATTTAGGGAACACAATATGGAAGAAGAGACACTGAAGGAGACAAGGAAAATGTAAAGACAATTCTACCAAAGGCTTAAAATGAAAAGTAGGATTCAAACAGTGTCAAAGTTGTAAATAAAACAATGAAGTTTCCAATAGAAGGTCACTGTTATCAGAAAGAAAAATTAAAGAAAATAATAAAACAAATAAAAAAGTCATTAGGTTAGGGAATTTGTACTTAGCAGCAGGACTTTTTGTGAGACCACTAGGGAACTGGACAATGCTTTGGAGGTAGATTTTGCATTGGGAGGATTAGGGGTTTCTATTTTCCTACTTAGCTGAGAATCGGGGGGGATCTTGGTCATCGATATGTTAATTAGGTCCTATGTATGGATCTATATAATTGTGGATCTCAATTCATCTTTAAAAATTGACTAATAGTTTATTGAGGTATAATATACATAACACAAGATTCATCCATATTACGTGTAAAATTTGATGATTTTAGTGTATTTACAGATCTGTGTAACTATTCTCAGAATATAAGCATAGACTATCTCCATCTCTCCAAAAGGAAACCTTATATCCAATAATTGCTCCCCATTCCCACTCCTAGTCTTAGGCAATAACTAATTCTATCTCTATAGATTTGCGTTTGCTAGATATTTCATAAAAATGCAATTTATCTATCATCTATTCCCCCGTATCTGGTTTCTTTCACTAAGCACAATACTTTTAGATTAAACCCTGTTGTATCAATATGTCATTCTGTTTTATTGCCAAGAACTATCCCATTGTATGACTGGACCTCATTTTATCCATACAGTAGTTGTTAAACTTTGGAGTTACTTTCACATTTTAGCTATTGCCAATAATGCTGTGGTGCACATTTGTGTATAGGTCTTAGTGTGGACATATATAGTCATTTCTCCTGGGTAGATACAGTAGAGTGGAATTGCTGGATCATATGGTGATTCTCTGTTCAGCATTTTGAGAAATTGCCAAACTTTTTCAAAATGGCTGCGCCATTTTACATTCTCATGAGCAATGTGTGAGGGTTCTGATTTTTCCACATTTGCACCAACACTTATTTATTTTTATTATAACTACCCTTTTGGGGTTCATATGTCATTTCATTGTGGTTTTGATTTGAATTTCCCTAATGACTAATAATGTTGAGCATATTTTCTTGTGATATTCGGTGACTTCTTTGGAGAAGAATCCTTTTAAACCATTTGTAAAAGTGGCTTGCCTTTTTATTTTTAGCTGTAGGAGTTCTTTATACATTCTGGACATAAATTCTTTATGAGATATATGATTTGCACCCCAGGCTGTGGGTTGTCTTTTCACTTTCTTGATGGAGTGTCTTACAGTACAAAAGCATTTAATGTTAATGAAGTCCTATTTATCAATTTCCCTATTACCACTTGCAGTTTCTGTCACATCTAAGAAATGATTGCCTAAGCCAAAATCTTGAAGATTTATACCTATGCTTTCTTCTAAAAGTTTTATACTTTTAGCTATGTTTAGGTTTGGGACTCATTTTGAGTTGTGTTTTATGTGTGTGTGTGTGTATGTGTTTGTGCATATAGAGTAAGGTAGTGCCCCAGAACCATTTGTTGAAAGAACTATTCTTTTCCCAGTGAATTTTTTTGAAGTCTTTGGGATCTTCAGTTTTATTTTATTGACATATATATTTATCCTTATTTAAGGATCACATTGCCATAAATATTACTGTAGCTTTGCAGTAAGTTTTGAATTGGTGTACATGTAAGTCCTCCAACTTTGTTCTTTTCCAAGGTTCTTCTGACTATTCTGAGTCATTTGTCTCTTCATATGAAATTTAGAACAAGCTTGAAAATTTATGAAAAAATAGTTAGCTGTAATTTTGATAGGAACTGTGTTGAATCTATAGATTAGGGCAGTATTAACATTTTAATAATATTGTATTTTGATCCATGAACATAGGATGTCTTCCCATTTAGTTTTATTCTAGTTTATATCAACAATGCTTTGTAGTTTTCAGTACATCAGTCTTTCACTTTTTTTGTTAAATATTTCTAAATATTTTTTCTTTTTGATATTGTGAATAGAATTATTATCCTAAAATTGAGTGATTGGTTGATTTATTGATTTTTGTGTTAGGGAATTAAACCCAGGGGTGCTTTACCTCTGAGATAAATCCACAGTCCATTTTAATTTTTTTTTCTTTTAATTTTGAAACAGGGTCTTGCTAAATTGCTGATGGCCTTAAACTTGAGATCCTCCAGCCTTTGCCTGGGATTATAGGCATGCATCACTGCAACTGGTCCTAATTTCATTTTTACAGTTTATAAAATACAACTTGTTTTTACTATTTGTCTTCTATCCTGGTGCATTCCTCAATTTTTAATTTAATTCATTTCTAATAATTAATGCTAATAATTTAATTTGAATCATTTTTCTGCATTTCTCAGAATTTTCTGCGTGCAATAACATACAAGGTCATATTTTGTGCAACTGAATACAGTTAGCTCTTCTTTTGTAATCTTGATGCCTTCAATTGAGGTTAACTTCCTCATCTGAGATCACTTAGCAAAAAAGTGAGTAGTCAGGATCAGAACAGAGATCTTTGCCTCCCCGTCTGTCAAGTCTGCTTGTTTACCACTAGACTCCACTAGATAGAGCCGAAATCTGGAAGACAATGGAAGGCCTATATTCCCGCGGTACTTCTACTGTCTTCCTGTTACAAGAAGCCAGATTCAGCCAAGCAGAGAGCAGAACATACATTTCCCTAATGTCCGCTGTATTTTGTGCCATGCTCAGTGATACACACATTGAAATGCAATTCTCATAAAACCCTATAAGGCAGTCACAATTATTCTCACTTTACTGATGAGAAATTAAATTATTTGTTCCAGGTCACAGAGCCCATAAATGGAATAGCTGTGAGTACAAGCTCCTGTGGTCCTCCCATGACATCATCCTGCCTCTTCCTTCCTGTTTCCCAGGAAGTGTTTGTCGGGACTCGCTATCCGATGTAACCATGGAAGCATCTGTCCCTCAGATGGTGACCTTTCAGTTGCATCATGCACGTGGCATATGCCTGCACACAAAATGCCCATAGTGCACGATCCACTGCCTTTCCAGGCTTCCTCCAGACTGAGCAACATCATGGCCAACTATTTTTTAAACCTCCTTTGTGTATCTCAATGAACAATGTGAACAATAAGCGCTTCTGGGGTTGAGAATTAAAGAGAGGATTCAACCTCACACACTTAGCTACTTATCTCAAATCACCAAGGCTGCACAGTTGCGAAACAGTTTGAACAGGCCTCTTTTGATAAGCTACATCTGGGATGCTGACCCAGTGTTATGGTTTAGATGCGAGGTGTCCCCCCAAAAGCTTATGTGTGAGACAATGCAAGAAAGTTTAGACGTGAAATTGGGTTCTGAGAGCTCATCAGGGCATTAATCCAATGAAATGGATTAACTGGGAGGTAACCGTAGGCAGGTAGGGTGTGGCTGAAGGAGCTAGGTCTTTGGGGATGTGTCTTTGGGGTATATACTTTGTCCCTGGTGAGCAGAGCAGTCTCTCTTTCCTGATTGTCCTGTCCTGAGCTGTTTTCCTCTACCACACCCTTCCACCGTGATGTCCTTGCCTTGGGCACCTAGTAATGGACTCAGCTGTCTATGGACTGAGCCTCTAAAACCATAAACACCAAATCAACTTTTCCTCCTCTAGAATTGCTCTTGTCAGGTTTTGGTCACAACAATGCAAAAACCGACTAAAACACCCAGACCACGAAGAGGCAGCTCTGGAGTAGTTGCTCATAACAACAGGGTCGGGTATGAGGAACCTACACCCCACTCAACCTGCTGCCTGCTCCCTGACACTCCGTACCGGACTCAGTGAATGACTCTTTGCTTTTTTTTTTTTTTTTTTTTTTTGCAAAGCTTTATCCTAAACAGTTAAAATGTACTTCCCCATCCCATCCCCACTCCCAACAGAAAGAAAATTCCTGCTGCCAATCTATATCGAGGGTGATATAGATAGTCTTAACAATAGTCTTAACAGCAGATGAAAAGTCCAAATTAAAGTGACAAAGGTCATCTCAAACATGGCTCTACAATTCTCATTACCCTTTTCTCTCCAGTGCTAGCCCATGCCCAACCCAGGATAGATTCCAGGATTCCAAAGCAGGAATGGTATCGTTAGGTATTTTACAAGCTCTATCAAATATTATAAGAAACCAGTGGACACAAACAGATTCTTATAGTTTACCTTTTCAGGAAATTCCAGATTGCTGAGTAGTCCAGTACATGGAAGGCTTAAAACAACTTCTTCTGTATGCCCAAGAGATTTTAGGTTTGGGAGCTTAAGCCAATTATAACCAAGAGTCTGGAAAAGTCCTCAGATGGAACAGCTCCCTCAGGCAACTTGGTGTGAGGTATAAGTATCCTATTTTAGCTGATCTTCTACTTCCAGGTGGTTTCGTGGTCAGCAGGAGAATATGAATTTTTTAATAACATAAAATAAAAATGCATTGCTTCTGCCAGAAAAAGTACCTTGTATTTTATTTAGCCTTGTTTTATATTCTCTCAAGTCATTGCCAAACCCAACCACTCAGCCGGGCTCTGAGCTACCTTCCTACCTACATTCCCATGCAGCTCCTGGGCCGGGCACCTCTTCTGTCTCTTAGAGATCTTCCTGCAAGGAAAGCCATGATAGACTGGACGCAGAAGACTCCGGTTCTGGTCTGGGTTAAGGAGATAACTAAATTTCATTTTCTCAGAAAAAGTCATTTTGGACTCAAGCTTCTTTTCTGAAATACTGAGGTGAGAGGATGCCAAGGAGTGAACTCAGATGTTGCTAGAGTCCCCTTTTGTTCTGCTCTTTAGATCACTCCCGTCTGTTTCCTCCTGCATCCTTCTGACTTTTGTTCATGTCAACAGAAAGGCAAGGCCATTGTTGGTCATATGCCCTTCTTCCCTGCCATCGTCACCAAACTGAACCAGAACACAGCTTAGGGTAGCAAAATGAAGCCCTATATTTTCGTATTTACTTTTTAGAGCATGAATTCAGAGTTATGATTTCAAAACAGGGAAATGGCCTGGCTTGAGGCAGAATTTGTTGGGTGGCGGGAGGGAGACTAAGAAACCCAGTCCAGAAATTTCTGTTCAGAATCACATCTTTCACTACCAGTTTCCCCGAGGAACAAAGTTTAATTCTTTGAATTCTTTGGAGGAAATATCTAATGGAATCCATCCCCCTCTGGTCTACAGGAGTGTAACGCCCCACTTAGAGTTATGGCAGCTAAGAAGGGCCACTGAGAGAAGAAATCCCCTGGTGTAAATAAGAGGAACTGTTCTATCAACTCCAATCCACTCTCCCTGCTCAGCCTGGCTCAGAGCCCACGGTTCCACAGACACAGCTTGACAGGCTGAGCGGCCACCCTGGTGGGTCACAAATGGAAATTAAACTTTAAAAGAATGGCAAAAACATATGCTTGTTTAATTACCTTTCTGTCATTTTGCCCCCTAACCATTTTTATAGATCTATTTTGGCTCAAAGTTAAGTGCTAATAAGGACAGGGTTTGACTTCTATCTGAAAATTGGTACTTTTTCTACCATACAGTGACAAATGAAATGCAAGAATAGGTGTGTTCGTGGGCCCAGGGGATTAACAATTAAGCTCACGTTTGTGGGTTTATGAGGTCTCCATTTGGAATAATTTCCCTGTTCTATTAGCAATACATTCTCCTGATTTTCTTCTCATTAGAACTTCTCCTTCAAACTAAACTGATCTTCAATTTTCAGAGCTCAGGGACAGTTTGGCATCAGCCTTCACAAGTAGCTTCTTTGGAACTCGCTTTACCTCTTCCATGAGATGCCCTGTCCTTGGGCACAGGGAGGCTGTTCCTAGTAACCTCCAGCCACGCACAGCGGCAGGACAGAGACACAGCTTTAGATGGAAACTGCCAGTCTTGTGCCCACCTGCAACACGAGCAGCGCCTGTTAGATAATGTTGGAGGAGGGGCCGTGAAAATGGCAGCTGGTGAAGAAATTACCTTCTTTGCTTGGAACACAAACCCAGGACAATGTTTGACTTTGATAAATAGAGTTGGTTTGGTATTTTAAGAAAATGTTTGCTTTCCATGTCTTGGAATTTACCCCACAGAAGCCAATCTCAGATAATATTTTCTTAAGGGGACACCAGTAGGAAGGACTTAGGACATAATGTAAAGCAGGACTTGACTTCCAGAACTGAAACATAACGCAAGAACATGCGCAAAAGACCACTGGGTTTGTTCAAGCGACCACCATGCTACATTCTTTCCTGGGTTGGCCTTCTAAAAGAGTGGGAACCTTTAAAGTTAGCATAAAGGGACTTGCAACAAAACATCTTTGCCTTCAACAAATGAGTTTTTCTGACTTTAGCATCTAGTCATCTGTTTTATTTTCATTAAAGAAAGCACGCTCCATGCGAGGAGGGACTTCGTCTTGTCTCAAGCTGGGTATCCGCTCCTGGAGGAGTCCTGGCTGATGCATTTGTTCATTAAACAATATTTTCAGAGTGTTTACTGTGCAGACATACTAGTCATAATGGTTGTTCATCATTCATTCATTGATTCAAAAAATATTTATTATCTTCTATGGGCCAAGAAATATACTCCTCAAAGCCCTGGAGATTTACATGAACAAAGCACAGGGATGTTTTTACTCTCATGAAACTCATATTCTTTCTTTTTTTTTTTTTTCTTTTTAAAGAGAGAGGGGGACAGTGAGAAAGAAAGAGAAAATCAATGTTATTTAGTTTTATCATGTGGCTTTCATTGCTCTGACACTTCATTTTGTACGTGGTGCTGGGATTTGAACCTGTGTCTTCGCACATGCTAGGCAAGCACTGTAACCACTGAGCCACCACTCCAGCCCCAAAGCTTGTATTCTTATGCAATACTACAGAGAAACAAATATGTATAGAAAATTAATGTCAACTGGCAATACATTTCTCCTCCCCCCTCTTTCTTTTTTGTTATATTTGGGTGTCGAACCGAGGTATTCAAGTATGCTAGGTAAGCACTCTATCACTGAGTTATATTCACAATGTATTTTTTTGCTAAGTTGCCCAGGTTGGCCTTGAACTTACAATTCCCCAAGTGGCTGGATAATAGGCATATTCTGCCACTTCCAGCTCAAGTGATAATACATTCTATGGAAAAGTTAGAAAAGGTCAAAGGCACAAGGAATGACCATAGAGTGTCCTTTTATACAGAGTGGTCTGGAAATGCCTTTCTGATAAGATGAGCTTTAGGCAGAGGCCTGAAGAGAGTAAGGAAGCTGGCTGCATAGATATGAAAGCAAAGTGTGTCCCATGGAGGGAACAGAATGGGTAAAGGCTCTGAGTCAGACATGTTCTTGGGAAGTTAGAGGAACAGGCACAGCCAGCATAGTTACTGCTAAAAGTTGTGCCAGGAGAGTGGCAGGAGAGGTCTTACAGGTAAGAAGCAATATGGTGGCCATGACAACGTCCTACCCAAATCTCCTGCAGCAGGGAGGGAGTTTAACTGATAGCACCATCGCTGTCCCTCTGAGTCCATCATGTTGAGGCCAAAGCCTCACTTCTCCCAGGCTGAACTGACCAATAAGTGAAGAATATAGGGGTCTAGTGCAGATCCACTCCTCTAATGAGCGACTTCGGCTGGAGGACCTCCTTCAACCAGACTGAAAAAAATTCCTTAGACTTGAAGAGGTTCTTTCTAGTCATTTCCTTCATTCCCCAGTCCCTTTCACAAGTGTCAGATGTTCACAAATCAGATTTTCCTGCCTCCTTTTTTTTGACTCTTAATCAGATTTATTTTTCTTTAATAAGACAGTTTAGCATGACAAAGTTTTGTATTCTGCAGTCTTACAAACGTTAGTTATTAGCATCAGAAGCATAAAAACATTGCAAGACCTCAAACACAAGTAAACACCAAATAAAACCACACACGATATATAGTAAATGAAAATATAAAACTTAATAATGCTTTTTGAAAATCAGACATGTTGCTAACTCCGTGTAATGGCTGGATTATTGCTGAGTTAAAAACTCACACCATTTCTTTTCTATCTATCTATCTTTCTTTCTTCTTTTTAAGAAGAGTGAAAGGGAGACAAAGAGAGAGTCAATTTCTTTCTTTTTCTTTTAAGATAGGGAGGGGCTGGAGCTGTGGCTCAGTGGTTACTGCACTTCCCTGGCATGCATGAGATTCAAACCCCAGCATCATGTACACAATGGTCAGAGCAATCAAAACCAGATGAAAAACTAAATAAAATTGATTCTTCTCTCTCTCTCTCTCTCTTTCTTTCTCTCTCTCTCTCTCCCTCTCTCTCTTAAAGAAAAAAAAGAGGGAGAGAATGAGAGACAATCAATTTTATCTTTTCATCTGGTCTTTGTTTCTCCGACACTTGGTTGTGCATGGTGCTGGGGTTTGAACCAGGTCCTTGCACATTCCAGGCAAGCGCTCCAACCGCTGAGCCACTGTTCCAGTCCCGCACACTGTTTCTTAGAAGAGCTCAGGACACAGGGCATGATGGTCACAATCATGAGGAATGTCAAGAAGGCTCCTCAGAGTGATCGTACTACCAATAGCAATTTTTAAAACAGGAAGACTAAAAATACAGAGTCAAATGAGAGATTGACCTTCTTTGCTTTTTGTTTCTGGGTGACAGAATTGAAAAGAAGGAGTGGGAGCCATGGCATTTCCCAGCAAGTCTCCCTGAGTAACAGGCCCAGGATGAAACTTGGACTGAGGGGAAAAAGAGAAAGCAGGGAGAGGCAAGAAGATACCCCTTAAGCAAGCACCGCATAGGCTCCCTGGCGGGTGTCAGGGGATGCAGAACTGTAGAGGAATGCGATGCTGTCCAGGCAGAGGCTGCTCCGGAGAGGGGTATGGATCAGAACCCAGACATGGCCCCTCACACAGAACCCCTGCCCACTTCTGCCCTCTGTGTTGGTGAGCATGCGTCAGTATGTCCAGGTCCCAACCTTGGGCCTCTGAGACTCACAAGGGTGTGTAGGGGCACTGCCTTCTCGTTCGACAGGCCTTATCATTTACACATTCCTACGAGTCTGGGACGATGGACAGCCCAGCTCTCCAGAGCTGATTCCAGTCCACCCAGGGGTGGGTTTTTCTAGTCCTAACACTCACACCCCAGCTCCCTGACCCAATCAATCTTGCTGGGCAGGGCCTGCACTCACAGCCAACTGCAACCTCGAGGCTACTGCCAAGGTCACTCTGACTTTCCAGCTATTCACATTCCCCCTACTACAGCCCCAGGACCAGAGGGCCCCAGGCCCAGGCATGCCTAATTAGCCAGCCCAGAAAGCCCAGGTTGCTTTCCTGCCTCCTTCTGCTTCCTCCCCTTTATCTGCAACAGGGCAATAAATGCCACGCATGCATCTTATCTTGGTGCCTGCTTTGAAAAAAGCTTGAACTAACAAAAGGCCACAGTAGATTCCCGTAGGCTGTGGTGCAGACTTTGGATCTTATTCTGAATGCAGGGAACGCTTTGGAGGGTCTGGAGTAGAGGAAGCCGTGCGCTATATCTTTCATTTTGGAAAGGTGTAAATTAGGACTCTCCTGGGGAAACTTCACCCATGACCCAGTAATTTCTACTCCCAGGTATACACTCCAAAGAACTGGTGTTCCATGTTGTCACAGCTTCGTATGAATTTAGCACAATTTAACTGGCTTCTTAATTTTTAAATTTTAATAGTTTGAAAATTTGAGACAGAGTCTAAGTTGCCAATATTGGCCTCATATTTGCCATCCTCGTTCCTCGGCCTTCTGATTTGCTGGGATTACAGGCGTGTGCCCCCTGCCTTTTTATGTGCTATGTTAATTATCTAATGATTCATGTACAGATGCCCCTTGACTTACAATGCAGTCATGCCCTGATAAACCCATAATAAGTTGACAATATTGAAAATTGAAAATGCATTTGATACACCTCACCTACAGAGCAGCACGGCTTAGCAACAGCTCACTGTAGAATAGATTGTTCACCCTCATGACCATGTGGCTGACTGAGCGCTATGGCTTCATTGCCCCCACCCCAGCCTCTGGAGGGCTTATGGGACTGCATGTCACTAGCCTGGGAAAAGATTAAAATTCAAAATTTAAAGAACATCTTCTAGTGAGCACATTAGTGTGAAGCTGAAAAACCATGAGCCAATCCCTTGTAAGTTGAGGACAGGCTACATTTCATGTCTGGAAAACTCCCAGCCATTTTCTCTTGCATGATCCCCCTTCCTCCATCCCCTCTGCTCTTCCTTCTGACCTGTCATTAGATGGAACACAGAGCCCCTCATTCTGTTCTTAGTTTTCTAGGACTGCTGTGAACAAATTACCATGAACAAATTACTGCTGTGAACAAATTACCAACTTAAAATGACAGAAATTGATTCCCAGTGCTGAAGACCGGAAGTTCCCTCTCTGCCTGGCGTTGTCTCCTTCTAGGGTGCAGAGGGAATCTGTTCTGTGTCACCTGTATTCCCTGGAGCTGCCGTTCCCTTGGCTGTAGAATCATCAGTTCAGTCTCCACCCATTTGCGCTGGGCCCTCTCCTTTCTTGTGTGTCTGTGCTTTCCCTTTTCGTAAGGACCTTGCCACTGGACGTAGGGCCCCTTGGATGTTCTAGGAAGATCTCCTCTTGAGATCCTCCACTTAATTACACCTGCTAAGACCCTTTTCCCAAATAAGATCATGTCCACAAGTTCTGCTGTTTAGCTGATAACCAAACTTTTAACATAAATGTTTATATTTTTAATGTCCAAAATTCTGTTTGATTCTTTCTTTATTCCACCTGGATGTTTTCGATAGCTCTTGTTCCTAGTTAACTTTGATTCTATCTTTTATTTTTTTAAATATAGCATAAAATTTATTTTATGTTTTAAGTAGTATCATTCCAAACAGTAAAGACCTTGGATAACATCTATACTTATAATATTCAAGTTTAATCTATTCCGTTGGCTGCACAACAGTTGACAATTAAAAATTTAAAGCTAATTACCTATTTCTACATACTCAACATCTGCCTAATACAAGCAACTATTCTGTTTATTTTTCATTAGTCAGATAATCTGGCTAGTACTAATAAGAGGCATAAATCCCTCAGGACAACAGTGTGTTCCATACGGCGCACACGTAATACATGTAAACATGGCCCTAGGGTGCTGTAGCACTTTTTTTTTTCCAAAGAACTTCCAAATATTTTCATATGTATTAACTCATTTATCCTTTGGATTTCATAATCTGTTGGGAAGAGGTGAAGCCCCATTTTAGAGATGAGAAATTGATCTTCAGAAGGTTGTAACTAAAGAAAGTGTCTCACAAGGCCGAGACCCATATCTTTCTTCTTGCTCCCTTGTTTCTCCTATGGCAGCTGCCTTCTGGGCCTGGGCAGAAAAGATGGTGTGTTGATAATTTTATCCTAGGCCTTGATGAAACCATAGGCCTCTGCTAATTCCCGTTATTAAAAATTCTCATTAAGTCACTTTGAACAAGGTTTGGTCGACTCTAGCAGGTTTTTCTACAGACCCCACCAACCTGAGAGTATTCAGGGTAGCAACACTCATTGTGCCCAGCTCAGTGGCTCTATCCTGTCAGTACTTAGAGCTCTGACACTTGGCAAAGTCCTTTGACTCCTGCAGTTCAGTGCAGAGGGAGGTGTGATCCCTATGGCACACTGCTTAAAAGCCCCACATCAGCCCTGCTCCCCCAGTGGCCTTGAGCAGGACTTTTGACTCCTCTGGGCTTCCATCTGCTCAGCTACAAAAAAGATGAGTCTAAGTGGTGCGCCTACAGCCCAGGGTACTATGGGAGAATTCAACAAACAATGCTGGGAATGCACTTCGTATCCTACTTGTTACAGACTTAGTATCTGAAACCTGTTAGCTGTGGAGGTGATGATGAGGCTTGGAGAAACCAAGGCTGCTGCTTCTAGAGTCAGACTACTGGAGTCAGATTCTTAGCTCCACCACTTACCAATGGCATGACCGTGGGATGGACCCAAGCTCTCCAAGTTTCTGTTCACAGGAGCTAATAATGATACAAGGCTGTGAAGATTGTATTTGCTGTTTTTGCCCAAAACCTTTCTCCACCTTCATCTCTTGTCCTCTACTCTTGCATACAACCTGCCACCTTGGTGGATGTCTGACTCTGTGCCACTGAGGGACAAGATGTTAGTGTGGTGCGATGGGTGACAGCGGATTTGGCCCAGGCCTTCTAAACCCCTTTCTCATTGGCTACCCTGCTTCTTTCCACCATTTGGGGTGGGAATGAAGACCCTCTTGCTGTAGGTGGGACTCTTATTTTTCAACACTCCAGCCCAAGAACTCTCCTCAAGTTTTCTAGTCATTAGTAGTGTTTCCACTTAGAAAATGGGTCTAATTTTTGACCCATATGTTGACATGACCCATCCTAGTGTTGGCTTTGCTTTTTCTCAGTGGTGTGATAAATTGCTCTCCTCTGCCATGGGGGCCCCAAAGAAGGCTTTTCTGGGGTTTGACAGAATTACTGACATCGATTCAATAGCGCTTTAGAAGTGAAGAGAGAGGGCAGGCATGATTTCTCCATTAATGAAAATAACAGCCACCCTTAATTCACTCAATATTAGGTGACTCATGTACGTGAGTTTTCTCTCTGGTTGTTGCTGTAAGTGGAATGCATAGCATGTGATGGATTTTCCTCACTGATTTTTGTTTCCAGTACTGGGGATAGAACTCAGCAGCACTTAACCACTGAGCCATATCCCTAGCCTGTTTTATTTTTCATTTTGAGACACAGTCTCACTAAGTTGCTTAGGGCCTCACTAAGTTGCTGAGTCTGGCTTTGAACTTGTGGTCCTCCTGCCTCAGCCTCCCGAGCCACTGGGATTACAGGCTTGCGCCACCACTCCCATCCTCAATGATTTTTAAGGGGGAGTAGATTCTCTTTTGCTGAGGCAAGGACATAGGTGTGGGCTTGCAGTTTTGGAAAGTAGGACTGGGAATGCACTGAAGGTCTCTGCCAAAGAAAAGAGAACCTGAGAGGCCTGGGGGACTAGGGAGACTTGGGGACAGATCCTGCAGGGAGGGAGCCGCAACCACAGCTGAGCATTGTGGGGTAAGAGGTCCTACTTTCCAAAACTGCAGTGCTGTTTCACCTTATCCACATAATGACCGACGTTTCCACTAGCTTCCATGTTTATTAATTGTCTCTTCCCTCAACAAGCAAGCTGCTCAAGGGCAAGGATTCTTTCTTGCTCTCTGCTCCATGCCGGCACTTAGGACATGCCTGATATGTAGGAAATGTAAAAAAAAAAAAAAATTCAATGTTTCTCAACTAGCAAGTTATATGAACACACAAGCCTTTGTATAACCAATCAGATCAATACATCTATTTCTTCTACCAAAGCAAGAAGTAGAGTTCGAGTACAGCCTGTCTCCAAATTTCTTCTTTTTGAAATGACTTAGATGAAGCTATGATAAACACACATCAATGGTGATGTGTCTGCTTTATAACATCCCTTAATGGATTCAGGTTGTTTCTCATTGTGGCATATTGTAACCTCCAAAAAGAGATGCCATCACAAATCCCACCCACATGTTCCTTTTACCG
Source organism: Aplodontia rufa (assembly GCA_004027875.1). Classification (NCBI taxonomy): domain Eukaryota; kingdom Metazoa; phylum Chordata; class Mammalia; order Rodentia; family Aplodontiidae; genus Aplodontia; species Aplodontia rufa. The sequence goes on along the minus strand of PVKS010006602.1, from coordinate 27,319 downwards.
GGTGCCATGGATATTCACCCACCTCGTGGTGTGCCCCCTTTGGTAAGACTAGATTGTGGAAATGCCAGGCATTTTTTCCTTGTTTTCTTGGGTTGCTTAATCTAGAAGAAGAAGCCAGGCAGCCAGGTGGAGAGGCCACATGCAGGTGTAGCAGCTGATGGCCCAGCTAAGGTCCCCTCCAGCTGCCCCAGCAATGCCCTGCAGATGCTTCCAGCTCTCAGTCAACCCCAGCCTTTGAGCTGCCCCGGCTGGTGCTGTATTAGCAGAGAAGCGCTTCTCCTTCCAAGTCTTGCCCACATCACAGATGCATGAGCTGAATGAATGACTATCATTTTAAGCCATTAAGGTTTGAGGCTAATACACAGCAACAGACCACTGAGGCACCCACTTACTTCAGTGTGGGGGATACACAGGCCAAATAGAAATCCTGACAGTAATCTGCCCATCTCCAGGGAAGAGCTTCACTTAGAAGGGAGGGATTTTTGTGACCTCTCTAGAAGGATCAGATGTAGACCATGATCTCCAGTGGATGGCAAAACCAAGGGATGAAGGTTAGTGGGAAACTTTTATGTGGATGGATTGGGTCAACACCATCTGAACCCAATGATGCATTTCCCTGGGCATCATGATCTGCACAATGTGATGCAAGAGCCAGGACCTTGCAGTCCTGTGCAGCCAGTGCCACCTGCCATAGATTCTTGCTTAAGAGGATTCTGAACCAACACAGACCTGTAGATTGAACTTCAAGGATATAAGTAGCCAAACCTAGAATATGAGACATTCTCAGAACAAATGACAGTTTCCTCAATAAATAAATGGATAACAAATGATGAAAATGGAGGAAACCATTATATGTGAAAGACTAAGGGACATAACCAAGAACAACGGGTGGGCTTTGTTTGAATGCTGTGTAAAAGGACACTGCTGCACAGCGGCATTCTGTAAATAGTTTTATTTTATTTATTTAGGTATCAAGGATTGAACTCAGGGGTGCTTAACCACTGAGCTACATCCCTAGCTCTTTTAATTTTTTACTTTGAGACAGGGTCTCACTAAGTTGCTTAAGGTCTCACTAAATTGCTGAAACCGGCTTTGAACTTGCAATCCTCCTGCCTCAGCCTCCTGAGCTGCTGGGGTTACAGGTATGTGCCACCACGCCTGGCCAACGCAGAGGCGTTTTTGATAGGACAAGGGAACAGTGAATGTAGACCAGTACCAGAAGATACTGAGGGATGGTGGTGCATCTTGTGAAGTGCGGTAACAACAGACTCGTTTTGTGGAAAGTCCCTCAGTGTTGGAAGTACAGAAGTATCCGATTTAAGATAGGTCTGGGATTCGCTTTAGAAACTATTGCAGTGTGGGGCAAACAGGTGAAAACCTCCTAGAAGGACAAAAGTTGCCAGGTTATGTGTTGTTATCTATCCTTCTGTTTTTGTATACTTGAAAATATCTGTAATAGAGAATTTTAAAGCTCTGTCTAAGCACTTTTGGAGCAGTCAACTTAGGTTGGTAGTACTTTTAATTTTTTTTTTTTTTTTGAGAGACAGAGAGATCTGACACTTAGTGTGGTACTAGGGTTCAAACAGTGATCCTTGTACATGCCATGCAAACTCTGCCACCAAGCCACTGCTTCATCCCAAAAGCACTTTTAACATACATTATGTGTGATATTTGCCTGCACTGATTAGGCTTTGGAGGAAATAGCAAAACCTGACTGCAAAGGCCCGGAGCTCAGCGTTCACAGTGGAGGGCTTGCAAACAGCAGAACTGCGCTTCTCACAGTTAAGAAGGCTGGAAGTCCAAGATCAAGGGGCAGCAGATTCACTGTCTGATGAGGGCCTGTGGCCTCATGGTTAACCTTGTCACTTTAACTTGGTCTCCAGAGGCTTTTTTTTTTTTGAGAGTGGGACAGTGAGGGGGAGAGAGAGAGAGAGAGAATCAATTTTTTATTTAGTTTTTCACATGGCTTCCGTTGCTCCTACACTTTGCTGTGTACGTGGTGCTGGGGTTTGAACTTGTGTCCTCACGCATGCAAGCAAGCGCGGCAACCTCCATGCCACCGCTCCAGCCCCTCCAATGGCTTTTAATACCTGCTCAGTAGTCTGGCCCAGGCCAGGTGCTGTGAGCTCGGAGAGAAGAGACAAAACTGTCAGAACTGGTCACCGAGTCTTTTTGATAGCTGCAGACAGCTGAGGCCAGGAAATGGTGAAGGAAGCCCTCAGGGTCAGGAACCCAACATGTGCTGCTTTGGGATGAGAAGACTCCAGGCTTTTGCAATGTTGCCTTCCTCAGCCCTCAGTTTAGCCAAGTTCCCTCTCCAGGGAACATGTCTTTGTACTGGAGATGCTTCTTCCCATCTTGGCCACAGAAGAACCCATTACTGCAGCATAAGGAACACATAGGAAGGGCTCAGACCCACCCAGGCTGAATCCTGGAGCAATCATCCCTGTGACCAGGGTTGGGGGTCCTTCCTTGACCCAACTTGGGGTACATGCCCACCCTTTGCTCCCTCACTGGTCAGAGAAGTCAGCCATCCAGGTTGCTGAGTGGGAACCAGATGAGGCAGAAGAAGAATTTCCAAGGAAGAGCAGTAGCTGCTCCTAGAAATACAAGAGGGTGCTAGAGGTTAAACGTCCATGGTAGTGACCATTACAAATTAGGGTAAAAATATCACTGACCTTAACCAAAAGAGAAAGAAAGGGGGGTTGGTTGTAATAAAATACCAAATAAGAAGCAAAAGTCCTAAAAGAAATAAAACAAAAAGTGAATCAAAACAAGGATTAGGGTGGATGGGGTGGAGTATGAGAATGAGCAAGGTCAGCATGCCACTCAAAACCAGCGCAGTCCAGGCAAGACCATGGATCCTCATTTCACAGGTGGAGGGGTTCAGTTTGTTGCTGTGATTAACTGGGGCCATTCCGGTGTTGTGGCCACCTTCCCTGGCCCGCCACATGTTTGGCATATTCACGTGCACCTTGAAGAATTCTGTGAACCTTGTGAAGTCTTCAACACCCCCCATGCAAGGTCTGCAGCCCTGGCGCCAGGGAGAGGCTACGAGTGGTGGAGATTCTTGTAATGGCCAGTAGAGGGCAGTGCAGGGCCAGGCATTTCCCAGGCTCAGAGGGCGCTTTTTCAGCTGTCCTGAAGCTTCAGGTGTAGCAGGCGCCCCCTTCCAATCTTTCTAGCTTTCCTGGTCTTGACCAAGGCAAATACATAGGAATGCTTCTTTGCTTTTCCTACAAGGGAATTTGAGAGCTTGCCTTAGAAGATGGTGTGTAAATAGCATGTAAGTTGTCCAGCTTCATCTCTCCCTAGAAGCCATCATAGTGCATACTATTTGATAGCATAGTTTTTTAAAGGCAGGCATTGGTGTGCATTTCCAAGGACCTGTGAGGTCCCTGGACACCATGCTAAGTTTTTGCCTACTTGAGATCATTTAACTCAGCTGGCAGGTGTGATGACAGCCACTTTCCACTTGGCTTGGAGTGTAGTCAGCAGTAGAGCACTTGCCTAGCCACCTTGAGCCCCTGATTTGGATCCTCAGCACCCCCCAAAAGGGAAAGAGCCTTCTCAAATGAGGAAACGAAGGCACACTACAGCTTGAAGAATTCATGCTAGTGAATGGCAGGGACAGAATTCCAATGACCATCTGTTGGGCTCCAAAATTTATCCTGCTGGGCCACCACGTGTTTCTTACAGGGCCTGAATTTCTGCCTTTTTTTTTTTTTTTTTTTTTTTTTGGTACCAGGGATTGAACCCACGGGTGCTTAATCACTGAGCCACATCCCCAGCCCTTTTTAAAATTTTATTTTGAGGCACGGTCTTGCTAAGTTGCTTAGGGCCTTGCTAAGTTGCTGAGGTGTCTTTGAACTTGTGACCCTCCTGCCTCAGCCTCCCAAGTTGCTGAGATTACAGATGTGCGCCACCACTCCTGGCTGCTAGTTCTCATTCTACCTGATACTTCTGTTTTTTAACTCAAAGAGCTTTCCCTTTTTCAGTGATGTCTACCGCTTCAACTGGGAAATTATCAATACCTGAAAAGGAAGCTTCTCATACCTAGCAAAGTGATGAATTATGAATTACTCATTTGGGTTACTCTTTCATCCTTGAAGCAAATTATCTTTCAACACATTTTATATATACTGAGAGCACCCAAGGATATTGACGTACACAAATCATTAAGGGAGAAGCAGCGTCTACTCCAAGTACATCCGTTTATGTGCCAGTCACTAGTGATTATTGATGGGGGCACATGGTTGTGTTATCTACAGTGATGTTGTTAACTCTTGTGCCGTGGGAGACTGGTCTCATGTTATGGGCACGTCTGGCTCTAGGCTGTGAGCTCAGACAAGCCAGCATTCTACCTATATCACACATTCTAGCAATGACAAACAAAATCAGTCAAACTGACAAAAGTGATTTTTCTTTGAAAACAGGATGCAGTAGTAATTGCAGCAACAATTTAAATTCTTCACATTTATGTTAGAAAAATATTAAAAACTAAATGATCTATAGACTTTCACTTGTCAAGATGATCCAGCAGAAGTTTCTCTGATTTATCCTTCCAGCTGAAAGAAAAACAACAAAAATAGTCAAAAATGTATGAATGGGGTCCCCCACCCTCCATCTGCCAGATTGACAGCAAATGGGGCAGCATCTTGCCTCTGTAGTGAGAAATGGCTAACCAAGACTACACACCACGGTCACGCCAACCTGAATGCTAAAGGCAAGTGATCCCCCCACCTCAAAAAAAAAAAAAGGCACTTGATCTCACAGTAAGATTTTAGGATATTTGAAATTAGAAGAAAAAAAAAGACGTTAAATGTTGACAAATGCTATGGTACGAATATCTATATCTCCCCAAAATGTTCACTTCCCAGGTGCTGGTGTTAAGAGGTGAAGCCTTTGGGAGGTGATTAAGTCTTGAGGGCAAAGCCCTCGTAAATGGGATTAGTGTCCTTATAAAAAAGTAAATAAATAAAAACTGGAGAGAGACCTTTCGCCTCTTCTGCTGTGTGAAGTTAAAGTGACAAGGTTAACTATGAGGCCACAGGCCCTCATCAGACAGTGAATCTGCTGCCCCTTGGTCTTGGACTTCCGGCCTTCTTAGCTGTGAGAAGCGCAGTTCTGCTGTTTGCTAGCCAGAAAAGAAATGAAGGAGAAGGAGAAAAGCGGGGAACGGGGGAGGGGAGCTTCTTCCACTTGCTTCTTACCGTAAAAAAGGAGGGGAGGATCTTGGTCCATCAATTGGTTCACACTAGATTGAGCCTTTGAAGTTATTGTCACTCCACACTCCTACACAGCTGGGGTTGATCATTCTCTATCCATTCCCGGCATTCATAGTAAGCCCACTAATAATTCTAACCTTTTTGTAAGAGATCACCCATTGGCCATTCCAGATTCTACATCAGTTGAAAAGCTTGATTGCAGAATGTGGCTTGGATCCAAGATCTAACCGTGCCTCTTTTCTACGAAATTAAATTCCCTATCCTTACCCATCTCTTGCCCTGGTCACAGATAGGAGGACTCCAGCAGTCCTTCTGCCCTTGGCATGAGGAGAACTCCTGTCCTGGTTGAGTTTATATGAAAAGAATGGGGAAGGGGACTCCTGCCATCTGCAACCAAGCAGTCCTGGAGGGCCAGGAGCCCGTTTTCCACCAGTCACCAAACACATCAGTGAGAGGATCGCAGTCAAGCTGATGTCCCTGGGCGAGAGAAGGGGAAGCAGGAGGGGAAGATGAAAGCTTTATCACGGCAAGACTAACTCCATGTACGGACATAGAAATGCTGGAAATAAGAAATCTCTCCTTCCAAACTTCTACTATCCTTTTAAAACCCCCTAAAAGAGCTCAATAAAATAGGAGCATGTCTCCAAAGAAATTCCATTTTACATGTACTAACTCAGCACTTTTCCAACTTTGTGCAGAAGTGAGGATGCATTAGATTGTCTGAAAATGCCTTCGATCTCTGATAAAATGACCTTTCCAAAAGTAAAAATGTTCAGATCAAAACCTATGTTTTTATCCTTATGCAGGGAAGTGATTTTTGCTTCTTTTCCTGTATTCTAGGTGTTAAGGATTTGCACCACGCTAGCGGATGCTGCACAAAAATAAAATAGTGCGTTTTATTTTTTTAAGTCGTGACCTCAAAATTATGAGCATTAATCTCTAATAAAAATATCTCCCCTTTTAACATTTTGGGGTTATTTTTGTTGCATTCCCTCCACTTCACACTATAATCAAAGCCTCTTATCTTGGTCTTGCAATATTTGTGACTCAGAGTCTAATCATGACTGTGTCTGGCACATACATCAGTAGTTACTTTTAAAGATGTGCAAATTGTGAGCTTTTTCTTTCAACTTAATCTTGCGTATTTCATTTGAAACCACTTCTTTAACACCCCAAAATCTGTGTTTGAACAAGTTAAGAAAATAAAATGTATTTCCCAACAGAGTTCATCTGCAAAGCAAATTTCAGTCTGCAAGTTAGACACATTGAGCAATGCATGGTTAATGCGTTCATATCTCTTGGGTGGAAAGTAATTGTTTGGAAGTTCACTTATCTACACAGGGTCTAAACTAATCTTCAGATGCTCCAAATGCTCAAGAGGAAGTACAAGCAGGAGTCTGACTTGTTAAACATTCTCAGGCTGCCTGGCTCTGAATTGGTATCTAAAGATACTTCTTGAAGCCCTGTCAACTTGAGTTGATGTGTAAATGTTCAGTCTCTAAAACGCACCCCTTCACCTGAGATCATAGATTTCAGAACTCTGGGAGCCTCTCTTTCCACAGCTGGACTCTTTCCAGGGAGAGAGGTATTTCGTGGCACCATCTCGTCCTTGGTGTCCCTTGCCTGACAGCATTCTCTCCTGCAGTAATGTTTGTGCGTGACTGTTGTTAGCAAGAACAAAGAGTATGGCTGGCATTCTGGAGATCTGTGCACTCCCACTGGGGTCATTTTGCTGAGAGACTCAAAATCGCTATTGACATGACCAAGGCCTGGTGAACTGGTGAGACCCTGAGATGGGAGCAGGTGCTGGTGCTGGCAAGGGTGTGGATGCTGATCAGAGAGAGACCCTGCCCTGCCCTGGTGCTTGGCCCTCTTACTAGCTTCATGGCCCCAGACCCCCACTTAGCCACTTGGACCCTTACTTCTGTGGCCTGCAAAGAGGTCAACTCCTAGAGTTATATTGAAGACTATGGTGCAAATGTAAAGCCCCTAATTCAGGATACAGTCAAGATGTCTATTCCTCCGATGAAATTGATTAGCAAACACCTGCCAAACTGACTTATGCCTTTGGCAGCAAGGTTGTGGATTTCACCCCTCTGTAATCTAATTCAGCCTCTGATCCACACATGGATTGCCCAAGGTGCTTCCTGAGTGGGCTCCTGCCTTGGGATCTTATGACCTGGCCTGACACGTTTCCCTGATTCTTCCTGTCCTTGGGGTGACCACTCTGCAGACTGCATGATAGTGCACATACAAACACGATAGCTCCCCTTTCTTATGAGCTTGTAAAGTCCGTGTTCAGGCTGGAGTGGTGGCTCAGCAGTTGCGGGCCTTGCCTGGCATGCGTGAGGATGCAGATTTGAACCCCAGCACCAAGTACACAATGAAATGTTGGTGCAACGAAAGCCACTTGAAAAACTGAATAAAATCGATTCTTTCTTTCTCTCTGTCACTGTTCCTCTCTCTTTAAAAAAATAAATAAATGAAGTTCGTGTTCATAATCACAAGCAGTATTAAACCCATACATGGTATGCTTTTTCCTAAATATATAATTAGGATAAAATTTAACTTATAAGATCAGGGCAATAAAAGATTAACAATAATAATTAATAAGAACAATTATAACCATACTGTAATAAAAGTTATGTGAATATGTTCCTCGAAATACCTTGTTGCACTATTTTCACCCTTTTTTCTTCTTCTTGGGATGATGTGAGGTGGCACAGTGCCTATGTGACGAGATGAAGTGAGGTGAATAACGTGGGCTTTTTCATGTAGAATTAGGCCACTAGAGACCATTGATCCCTGCATCTGAGTTGTGGCCTGGGACAAATATTCAACACTTTCTCTCTCACACACACACACACAGAACACACACACACACACATGCAATTATATATGTATATATTAATTACATAAAATATATTTATATTTAAGTGTGTACATTATAACTCTGAATTATATATAGAAAATATATAATAATACAGGTGCTGAAGGCAGGGTGGGTGATACAATTGAAGGGTGGTTGGATAAAGTGTTGGGGGATTTTCCATAAACTGATTCATCTTGATTCTTGCTCAAACTGGACTCTACAGGGTCAGCAAGGGAAACCCAAGTTCAGGTCTAATTGAGCAGGGGGCTCAAAGGAGCCCCATTCAAGTTAGACTAAGGAGAAAGTCTTCATGACCATCAGTTGCAGATACAATGGGCAGATCCTCTGCTTTCTTGGGTGATCAGAAAAGCCATTACTGGTACTCGGGAAATTTAATGTGGTGCAGAGGATTTTTCATGCTTGCTAAGAAACTTCTGGTGATGGGCATTGCGTCAGAACACGCTTGAATAACACTTTAGGGAGTGAAAAACGATAGCATCATTTCCTGCTCCTGTCACAGAGCTCTTGGCGGTGTGGGAACTGCTCCACGAGCTCTGTTGGAGAAAGGCAAGCACAGATGTTAAAGCCCCACAGAGCTGTCTTTGGAGGAGGAAGAGCAGAAGTAGGCTTTGCATTCATCACTCCTGAAAACCCACCTGAAATTGTGTTTTGTGAGAAAGTCAGGAAAAGTTTTCTACTGAAGCCTGGAGCAAAGGGTTTAAATAAACAAACCATACAAAGCTCCATTTGGAAAGCAGAAACTGGAGAAAAAGCAAGAAGAGTCGCAGTTGTATAAAAATAGGTCTGGGTCAGGCAGGAAGATGGAGATGAGCGCTTGTGGGCTGCAGAAGCTGGTACATTGTGTTTTGTTTTGTTCTCTTCTGTTCTTCCAGGCACCACTTCTATCCAGGCAATAAAGTGTGTGTGGTGTGTGTGTGTGGGGGGGGGGACAGGTAAGGAAAGTAGCTCAGCCTGTATAAAAGCAGGCTTAGACGGTTACAAGCACAGACTCTCACCCTCACTAAATTCATGGAAGGAGGGTCAGCTCCGCTGGAAGAGGTTATGAGGGGGGGAAATGGGATGAGGGGCATGAAGCTGCCCATTAGCTTCCAGAAAGGCAGCCCTTCCCAGTACAAGGGATGCCCATGGGGACAGGAACAGTACAGAGTCAACCTTTGAAGAATGCACCCTTCTATTTCAACACAAGGCCAACCCACTGAAACAACAACAACAAAAGACCTCTCAAAATGAGTCTGAGGTGACTTTTTTGCTGAAGAGCCCTGCCCTACAAAATTCTCTGGAAGAGTGTCACTTTCTCTCTCTCTCTCTCTCTCTCTCATGCACATGCCATCCAATCCAATCATAAACCCACAGGTGGCTCTTCATTTTTACCTAAACAGCAAAAGAAGGTGAAAGAGCGCTGGAGCGGTGGCTCAGCGGTTGTGGCGTTTGCCTGTCATGCCCTAGGACGGGAGTTCAAACCCCAGCACCACATACACAATGAAGTCTCGGAGCAATGAAAGCCACATGAAAAACTAAGTAAAACTGATATTCTCTCTCTCTCGCTCTCTCACTGTCCCTCTCTCTAAACAAAAAAAGAAAAGAAAAGAAGGTGAGAGAGTTTGGATATTTTGGGGTTCTGAATGCTGAATATGAGCACTGAAAAGAGGAGAAAATTTTTAAGAAATGATATGGTGGGATTTTGGAGATCTATAAATACTTCAGCAGTTATGTTTGGTAGCTTCCTCCTTCTCTGAATGCTGCACCTAGTGACCACTACATCGCACAAGGACCCTACTTCTATTTGGGTTTCATCCATGCCATCTAAAATGGTCCGAACTGTTCAAACTTGCACACAGAGATGCCTGTACCCCACCCCCACCCCCATGGTTCTCTCTCCCGATTGTTCCCACGTGTGATATCGCTTGCCCCTCAGGGCCTTTCCTGCTGATTCATTTAGACTCTTCTTTGCTCAGTGATTTCGGTACTGTTTTTCGCAACCCTTTCCAACTGCACTCTTAAGTTTCTGCGTGCACCAGCTGCGGGTGAGAGGCCCTCTCTGTACTTGGGAGGGTGATAGATAGAACCTACAGGGAAAGACTCAAGGAGACATTATCCAACGGACATTCTCATGACTATCTTGCCCTGTGAAAGGTCAAGAAGCATCATCAGGGTGATAAAAGTTTTTGAACATGGAGATCATTATTTTCAATAAAGGAATCAATAAGAACTTTTATCCGTGAGAGGGGCTTCCTTAATATACTAGCAATGATAATAAAGCTGAACCAATAAGAATAACCCTCTTGAATAGGTTAGTTAGAACATACTAAAAGCTATCCTCAGCAACATGGGTGAGGATGGCCCTGAGTCTCAAGTGAAGGCTTCAACTTGATCCCCCCTTAGCTCAGCCCAGGAACCCTGTCTCTAATGCAAAAGACCATCTCTTGAGCGTTAAACCACCAGCCATTTTAGTACAGGGACCATTTGTTCAGATTTGAATCTCCGTACCTACCACAGCGTACAATACACAGGTCTATATATTTAAGAGCATTTAGTAAGTATGAGTTGAAACTCCTTAACCATTGGAGAAATTGCTCACTGTTTTAATTTAATTTTTAAATTTTATTAGTCTACATGCAAAAACTTTAATAATAAAAAAGCTAACCCTACAGCTTTGGGGAAAAGCTATTTTGTTTAGATCTTTGGGCTTTAAATTCAAAGCGTGGTTTGTGGAATGACTTGCTTTCTGTGATGTTTTTCCTTTATGTTATTTTTGGCATCCAAACTTTCAAAATTGTATTTTATGGCTTCTTTTTGTTTCTGTTTAAAAATAAATGTGTGTGGGGGGAGGACAAGAAGAAACAACAACAGCAAACAAACAAAAAAAAAGCCACTTTGATTAAGCGTAGTTAGAGAGCTTGGGGAAGCGTGTTTCATCCTGTTGCCAAATGACGCTCACTAAAATTGCAGCAATTTTTGATGCACTCGCCAATGTTTGTGTTATTTTTACTTTAAAGATGTAACAGATTGCTCCAAAATAAATAATTTAAACCTAATGTTTCAAAAGAGTCCAAGCGTTTGCGTCTTTCACTTCTGGCTTTTCTTCTGGGACTGAGCTGTGCCCAACAGAACCAACCTGCTTTTCTATAGAACACTCCATTTGGTGGGTTTTTCAAAATTGAATCTGTTTTTTGCCCTTCTGTTCCAAATATCATAGGTTCTATGATTGTTCAACACCGAAGAAGTAACTCCTCTTATCCAACAAAGGAGAGAATGCACTGCGTAACAGATAGAGCACTGATCTTGTGGGAGGGGGGTCTTGAAGGGGTGCAGAGCCAGCTCTGGGGTGAGAACCTAACCCAAGGCTCATGGGAATCTGTCTGTAGTGATTCATACTTAGTCCTCAAGTCATGAACAGAAAGTCAAACTCTGCTCACACTGTCCTGGTATAATTTAAAACAGCTCAGACATGACAGGTTAGTTTCACTCAAAGTGACCTCACCATGGATCAGTTAGTGGACATATCACTGGATTGTTTCCCTTTATGGTACATTCTCAGAAAGAAGTACCTGTAATTTAAAAAATCAGAGCAAATTGTTATGCCACTCTGTACTTTCTCAATAAGCATGAATAGCTCTTACAATCAGATAACAAAGATAAAAATGAAACATCTGGAGCAATGACTGAAAGCTCTGCCTTCTCATTAATGTAGGCCGCCATTGTGAGGTCCACCAGATGACTGGAAACTACATGTGGGATCCCAAAACCAACAAGTCATTTGACATTGGTGTCAACAGAGACAGCCTGATGCCTCTCTGGTGGAATGGATCAGAACCTCTCTGGGTCACTCTGATCAAGGCCAAAAGGAAGGTCTACATGTACTACTGGCCAGGTGAGTGTTGATCTCCAGGTCTCGCCAATCTTCCAAACCCAAAAGAACATGGAGCCTCCGAGGGAAAGCACTGCAGAGTTCCTGTGTGAGGACAAGCTACGGTTTGAAAAATGGGATCTTAACTTACGAAATATAACTTACTGGTACAATTTCTAAAATTCTGAATCTGAATTCTCAAACATCAGACCAGACACAATGGCGTTTTCTGATTCCCTTGGTTCAGTCATACTGCTTCAATATATTGTGCCTATTTTTCATTTTCAAAATTTTGGATATGTGGGACAAATTGATTATGGTATGCTCATTGACTTTAACAAGATAATTTGGTGTACCATTTCTATAGATTGTTGTGGTCCCCTCCAATACGTAAAAGAGAGTTCAAAGCACTCACAGTCTTTTGGTGGTGCGTTAAATGAAGTCCTTTTGTGTTAAGAATCCTCCTGAACGTTCTAAATCATTAAGAAACGAAATTATTTTACCTGCTGCAATGAGGTAAGTGGTCATGTAAATTGTCCTGGCTACTGTGAGAAGTTTTGGGGATGTTCTCATCCTTTACCTTTCATTAAGGATGAGAGGATTTAGAGATCACAAAATAATCAGCTCATCATCGTCTTCCCAGTGCTGGGATTCACTTTTTTGGTAGGTGATAGGTAATTAGACTTTTCCACGCACATGGCTGGGGGTACTTTCCCCTAATTCTTTTTTTTTTCCCCCTAAAGATAGAGGGACAGTGAGAGAGATAGAATTAATTTTATTTAGTTTTTCAGGTGGCTTTCATTGCTCCAACACTTAGTTGTGTACGTGGTGCTGGGGTTTGAACCTATATCCTTGCACATGTCAGGCAAGTGCCGTAACCGCTGAGCCACCGCTCCAGCCCCTCCCCCTAATTCTTAATGCTGTAATACTGATGATTTCCATGATGGGCAAAGCTATCAAGGGAGGCCTAGAAGAAATTAAGAGATGTATTAAAAGCAGCTTGGTAAGAGAGAAGAGAAGTAGCTGAGGGGTTCTCACTAGCTTGGGTCAGAGGGCAGCATCAACTGAAAAAAGAACTGTGGGAGTGTGGTGGATTATGGGGGAGGGTGGACTGTGACAACTGTAGGCTTGAGAGAGAGTGGGGAGAAGAGTGAGGAAGGAAACGCTGAATCACAGATGGCCCTACTGAGGGTGTGGGACTTCAGCAGGTGTTCCGAGGGTGCTGTCTGCAGTCAAATGCTCTACCCCTGAGCTATACCCCCTTGGAGGGTGCTGTCTGGAGGTGGCCATGGGAGAGCTGCTCAGGGCCAGCTGGTGTGCCAGCTCCCAGAGGAGCATAGGAACAGACAGATGGAGACCACAGAGAGCAGCCCCACAGTCAGGCTGTGACGGGAATCGGGAAAGCTGCCACAGAACAGTGACGGGCTTCCACAGTGGGCTCCGAAGCCTGGGGCAGGCTGTGGTAACTCAAAACTGGGCAGAAGAACAAACACAGGCTTGCTGTGCCACAGCAGGCAGTTTCCGGCAGACACCTGGGAGTCTGTCCACAGCGTTTACCTGGCTGGCACAAGAAGCTCTTGAGCAAGGGAAGGGTTTAGGAGGACCCTCTTATCTCAAATGGAGACTCAATTTTTCAAGGAGGTGGATGTCAGATTAAGGAAGCAAATAAGTGCACGAGCCAGTCATTTGTAGCTTCAATGGAGGAACCAAGTTCATGGCTGAGCCCATTGTGATGAGGACTAAAACTAAAAGGCTGCTGCACTCTGAGGTTATCTCAGGAGCACGATTATCCACAAATACCAGAGGTCACATGCGTAGACATCGGACAGAGAATAGCTTGGACATACTGCCTTAGGGACCACAAATCTAAGAGCACCAAGATGAATATCTGCACAGTGCGCGAGGGCCGCCGTCCATAGCTGGATAGTTCCACTTCACCTTAGAACTTAAGTTCTTCATGTTCTGAAGAAGCCCTCCCATACAAACCCCCTCCACCAAGACCCCACATGCCTCCTCCACATTTGAACTGCTATTGGTGGCCTATTGCATGGCCATGGGTACCAATACCATGGCAAGATCATGGGACATCCTAAAGAGGGGCAGTCGCCATCTTCCAAAATTCTCTGCCATATTACAGAGTATTATGCTTTCTCTCATCTTAGAGCATCTGAATGTGCAAATCACTGAGTATCTAATAAATCAAAAGCTAATTTGCATGTAAAATATCTTATTGCTTCTCCAAAACAGCTCCTTAAGGGCAAGAAGGGGCCAACCACTTTGATTCACAGTTCAACAGCTAATGTGATCAGACAAAAAATGCCTTAAGATCAGTTGTAGTGCTAAACAATCAAAAAGAAAGAAGCTAAAAAGATAGCCTCCTAGAATTTCCTTGGTGACCTAACTGAAGATTAGCTAAAGATCTAGCCATGTTGAAGTCTTTGTAGAAACTGAATTAAAAGCCTTTGGTTTCTTGGATGCTGTCCAGTATTTCAAACTAGATACCAAAGTAAAGGCTCTCTGCAAATGGGCTGTCCTTGCTGCCCATCCCTGGTACCCGCATTGCCCTGGTATCTGCATTGCCCTGGCACCCTCTATTCTTACTGGCTAATGGCTGAGGGATCCGTGGTCACTGTTGTCCTTCCTTTCTCCACCTTGGTCCTCTCCAGCCTCAGCCATCAGCCTGAGTCATCAACCCATTTGTTTCTGCAAGATTAAGTGAAGAGCAGTGGCATTGCTTCTAAACAGGACTTGGTTTTATTTTTCTTCTTCAATCTTTCTCTTCCTTCTCTGCTCCCCACACGACATTGCACAGACCTCTAGATGAGGCCTGGGAAATCTTCACTGCTCCAGTGAGCTATGTTATGACACTGAGTCTCGCCATTAAGTCAATATTTAGAAGTGCAATTTAGAAATGGCACTAGTTCAAGTCTTCCTGTCAGGTAGATAAAGCAGAAGACTGAAAAATTAATCAGTCATGAAGAGTCCAACCTACCTCACCTCAAATCTTGAGATGTTTAATATTGTCAGCAGACCCTGCAGAGCCCTGCCCGATGGTACCATTGAGCTGTGCGGGGAGGAACGTGCCTCAGGGAATGATCCCAGGAACTGAACCAACCACAAACTCCATCACTGGGACCTGGTTGTATTCTGCAAAGGATAAGACCTAAGTATGTGTTGTTTGCTAACTTTATTCCTCTACCCTATCCCTCGGCTTAATGTCAAAGGAACTTTATTGAAAGACAAAAGGAAGAACTTCAGGTATTCACATCATACTGGAAAGCAACTCGAAGCAGATGAGATGCCCTCGAGGAAAGAGGAGACGGAGTATTGATGAATGACAAGATATCATGCGCATAGAGTTTGCACTCCTTGGACCATCAATACTGGCAGTTTTTAAGTTTATCCTCTCACAAAGTATTAAGAAAAGGTGGGAATGATAAAATAGCTACCTTTTAAGAGTCTGTGGCTAAAACTCTTTTGCGTCCCAGGTGTACATCTTTCGTCCTGCCTTTTGCAGTATTAACTTCCTACAGACAAGTAGTTAGGAAGACTTGGATAAAATCCCTCACATGCTCTGGGGATGATGTTAGGCATGAGTCTGAGCATTTCTCCTGGCCTCTTCCTGGCCTGTGTAGGTGTTCAGACCAATATGACACCCTCTACATAGAGAAACACACATTGCCACTTGTCTCCCACACTTTCCAGAGATGGGCTGGGTGAGGAGTTAACAGGTGGGCATCCAACTCATTTCTTATCAAGTTTTGGTTGTTATAATGAAGGAGACTTTATCTGGATAAATAAGAGGTACATATTAGCTAGAAGTCAAGGATCATAGATGATCTACAGCTTCTTCCTCTTTCCTGCTATAGTGGGGTCCTTGATGACCTTCCATCAGGCTGACCTTTGATCTGTATATTAAGGCACAGGAAAAATTAGCCCCAAACCATCATACAACAGTATGAGTTAACACTGTAGTTAAGTCTTTGCTTGCACATGACATCAAACCCTTGAACTGGAAATGTTCTTTTTGCCAGGCAGATATTTGCAGTGCAAATTAAAAGGATCTGGATAGCCAGTAAATTTCTCAATGGTACCACCAGTTTGGCATTAGATTTTGATGTCGATGTAAGAATTGGAAGGGGTCTCACTACATATTTGGTTGTGAGTCAAAAACTTCTTTACGGAATTCTCAGGGCTGGGAATATAGCTCAGTAGTAGAACACTTGCTTATCATGTGAAGGCCCTAGATTAGATCCCCAGAACATCAAAAAGAAAGCCTACGGATCTCCTTTCCAGAAAATACATTCATACTTACAGTCTTGTATTCAGGTAATGCAAGACACTACAATGATTAGGATTGCCGTTAATTTTTTTGCACAGTAATGCACAAATACCTATGATATCTGATTAATTTTATTTTAAATGATGTAAGCATGCTAAAAAATCTCATCAAAGTATCAAATGAAATCTAAGCTGCTGTAATTCATGCTGTCTGGCTTGGGTCAGAATTCTGTAAGATTCTCAGGGTTGAATTCCCATTGCGTCATTTCCTTTGTCAGCAACTTTGGCAAGCTCTGCATCACTGATATTGTCTGCCAGTGTCAGCAAGAAAAAGATTACAAATTCACATTTCAATGTCTTAAGAAAAAAAGACCTTCCAAAGCATTCTGCAGGAATTCTAGGCGTCAACCATTTCTGCTGTAGAGAAATTAAGGAGGTGTTGCCTTCTCTGAGCTGCTGGCTCCATAAGCAATTCCTCTTCTAGCTCACAGAAGTTTTCAGAGCTGCCCAATCACATCCAGTCTTCTGCAAAATGGCGTCTTGGCCAGAAAAATTCTTTCAGCAGCGTCTGTTAGGTTGATTAGAAAGTCTTCAAGAGAAATCCAGGGAGGAACTTCTATTCTTCATAAACCATGACAAATCTATTTCTTCTTGAAACATCTAAAGGATGTGACTCAAGGCCATGGTATGAGCTCTCAGCAGATAACCTTGAGCTAAACCAGATCAGGCACCTCACCTTGCACTCCCCCCTCCTGAGAACTTACCATCCAATGAAGGAGACAGATGATAATCCAACGTTTACCCAAATATCTGTAAAAACACAATTACAAAAAGGATAATAGTGAAAAGTATATGGCAGTGTGACTTCATCTAAAGAGGGGTCTGGTTTGATTTCAGAGGTAGGTTTCCCTGGAAAATGATGTGAGTTAACATCTGAGCAGGTAGTAAGGTGGAGGAAAGCAGGCGTGAGAGGGAAGAGTCACACCAAGTGCTGGTCCTAGAAGGACCATGGGTTAAGGTCTTAGCAGAGATGAAGAGGAACATGGAAGTTTTAAGGAACTGAGAAAGAGTATGTGGTAATAAAGCAAAGAGGTGAAGGACAGGAGAGGCACTCTGAGCCAAGCTGAAGAATGTGTTCTTACGCTGAAAGAAATAAGAAATCACTGGAAGGAGAAAATGACAGTATCATACTCCATCTCCAAAAGCACTCTGGCTGCAATATAGAGAAAAGAATGGCATTGGAGTAGATGAATGAGGGGTGACTGGCCAGGCTGGAGGTTATCACATGAACCTAGGGAAGGGATGAACATAGCTTGGACTATGGTAATAGAGGCGGTGAGAAATGACTGGATTGGAGACGCACTTAGGAATTAAATTGCCAGGTCCTCTTGATGGACTGGTTTTGGAATTAAAGATCAGGCAGCGATAGGCAGATTTACAGAACTATATGGATAATGATTCTGTACTGAAATTGGGGAAACTGAAAGAGGAGCAATTTGGAAGCAGAACACTGACTCTGAGTTGACTTTGAAGGGTTGAGTTAGTGGGTCTGGGGCTCCGAGAAGAGAGCTGGAGGTAAAGGGTGAGATTTGTTGGAGAGTTGAGGTCAGTTAAGCTGTGGGTATGGAGGAGTCACTTACGGGGGGAGTCGTTGAAAGGGTCCCCAACACAACCTTGAGGGAATCTAATTTTTAATAACTAGATAAAGGAGGATAAGCTTGCAAAGGAAACCAAAAGGAAGTAGTCTCAGAGGCAGAAAAGAAAAACAGGATAGTTACAAAAAGTATAGTAAAAGAAAGTGATGTCTGATGTCACTCTATAAGGTGGCGTCATTCCATCCAACAGGGGAGGAAAGTGTCATGGAAATAGTGACACCAGTTGAAATCTGTCGACTCTCAATTGTCAATGACCAAAAGAATATGATTTCAAGACGAGAGTGGCCATCATCAGTGTTTAACGTCACTGACCATTATGAGGACCACAAAGAGAGGATTGGATTTATTAACTGGGACATTGCTGGCAAACTTTGAACTTTGTAGCTGTTAAATTTCTCTAACATTTTCCAAATTAGATGAAAATAGTGTCCATAATTATAACCTCAAAGTATCCTTTAATTTCTATCTGTTACAATGGAGTCTTGACTTCAATAGTGATGATGATGATTGTATATCATCTACTATGGTTTTTGAAGAAAGCAATATAAAAATATTAAAATTTGCATGATTTTTTCTACAAAGACAATTTTCAATGAAACAGGAAAAATATGAAAAAGTATCTTTTTTCATTCTGGTTAGTGAATCCTCTTAGGAGTTTTTAATATTCAATTATAAACAAAGCAATTTCCTCAGGAAGGAGAAATAAATAAAAACTAGACAATAACCATCCAATAAGGTTGATGGTGTGGCCATAATAGACATTAGAATAAATTAGATTAGATTCTGTTTATATATATACTACTGATTATATATCTAATATTTATATATAGTAAATACATTTTATATATAATAAATTTATATGCAATATTTTATGTATACCTCTGTTATATAACAATGCATGTCATATATAACGTCATTCATATTATATCAATTATGTTTTGATAGATTGCAGCAGGGTGTTGAGTGTACACACAGGACAGATTTCTAGAACATTTGCAGCAGAGGAAAAAGACTTCTGTTAAGGTTCAGAGACAAGTCAAGGAAGGGCACATCACATTTGTGGAACTGCAAAGAATAAATAAGGTCGCAGTTGATTGGCTAAGACAGGAATGTGGTACTAGGAAACTAGAAACATCCAGATTTTTAAGCATCTCAGATGCTACATAAAGGGATTTGGGTTCAAGGGACAGTGTGTGGTAGGAAGGCAATATCAATTGCAGAAACAAATAAGCCCTCAAATCTCAGGGGCTGAGTCCAACAAAAATTTATATTTTATCCACAGAAAGTCCAAACTGGGTGTTTCTGATCAGTGGTTGACTCGCCTTCAAATGATACAAACACCCAGGCTCACTCCATCTGGCAGCTTCACCATCATTAATACATGGTTTTGAAGGTCACGCAGAAGATGAAAGGACACAAAAAGTCACATGTGGAGGTTTTTGTGAGCCAGACATGCCGCACATCTTTTCTGCTCCATATAACATTGGCTCTCACTCTAATGGCATCTAACTTCGAGGGAGCCTGGGAAATCTGTGTCCAGATCAAAGAGGAAACGCTTGGCAGTAGATTTGCTATCTTGGGTGACATATATAGTTTACCAAGAAATATTATGATGTATTTAAATATTGTGACAAATTCTGCAACATTATGAAGAGATTTTTTTCTGTTTTTAAACAAAATCATAATGTAAGTATAAAAATGATGTGGAAAGGTATATATATTGAAGTGAAAAATAATAGTTGCCACTGGTGGAATTACAAAAGTTCATGTGTTTTTTCTTGTCTAGATTTTTCCAATTTTTTTTTTTTGCAGCATTGCTTTTTCCCCCCAGTACCAGGGATTGAACCCAGGTACACTTTACCATGAGCCACATCCCCAGCCCTTTTTATTTTTTTATTTTGAGACAAGGTCTGGCTGAGTTGATTAACACCTCACTAAGTTGCTGAGGTTGACTTTGAACTCACAATTCTCCTGTCTCAGCTTCCCAAGCAGCTGGGATTACAGGCGTGTGCCGCCGTGCCTGGCTTGCAGCATTGCTTTTATAGTAAGAAAAACAATTCAGGTAGTTACAACTTATTTCCAGAAACTACACGTTTCTGGACATCACTATTCAATCCGTAGGAACATGTACATTTACATTGCATTATGCAATATAAGTAATATAAAAGTGATTTAATGTGTACAGAGGGTGTGTATAGGTTATATGCAAATACTATACCATTTTACGTAAGGGACTTAAGCATGTCTTTTGGTATCCTCAGGTGGCCCTGTAACCAATCCTTTGAGGGTTGACTGTATATAAAGAAACTAAACAGGTTTGATCAAATTGGTGTATTAAACAAAATATTTTCAGCCAAATTTCTTTGTTCCAAATTTATTTCAGCTCAACTGCATATTACTGCATATATTCTTGGGTGGTAACTTGGTATTTGTGGGACTATCCTAACACTCATTGGAGAACATCTACGGGAGATTTTCAACTTGCATTTAACTTACCCTTAGCTTGCCTCAGGGGCTCTTGTGTTGAAGAGGTAGCAGATGACCAGAACCCTTTGTTAGAAAGGTTTCCTCTGAAAAAGAAATTTGGAAATTAATTGACTATACCGTTCATTGATTTGTTTATTCCATGATCATTTTCTAAGGTGGCCTGTATTCCAGATACACTGACACAGATTCAGTGTGCCATAGTCCAGCCAAGAGAATGAATACTGGGATAGGCCATGAGGGCCAGTACGGAGAGGAAATGGGATTTTCAGGGAAGAGATGGACAGAGGGAGGTAGTCAACTACTAGGTCCTTGCAGAAGGTGAGAAGAACATAGCCTGACCGATGTCTCAGGGTTCAGGGGAAGGAGGCCAATGGACAAAGTGAACTATACACATGACCAGTGCAGAAGTGGATCTTCTTGTCCCCAACAGCATGACCACTGGACTTCCCAATCCAGCAGAGCTGACTTCCAGGCTCTTTACTCAAGGATTACAGAGTGATTTTCAGGTACATGGTACAGCACTCTCTTCCTGCCCCAGCTGTTCCTAGGATTGGATCAGAGCCACTTAAGAAACCAGGGAGACCAGAAGACTCCATCGGACTTGGGAATGAGGGCAGTTTGTAAGGCCTTAAAGATGTTAGGCTCTACTGGGAGGGATGGGAAGGAATTCCTCCGCAGGGGCCTGAGTTCCTGCAATGCAGGTGAACTCTACAGTGAAAGGGATTGTGGTGTTTTCCACCCCGAGTGGGTCCAGTCTGCTGTGATTCAAATAGCAAGAACCCACCTCCTCAGGGAGGGAAGCTTTGGTCACAAACACCATGTGGTGCAGAAAGTCAAGATGCCTCTCTTTATGGGAAGCAGAATGACTATAATTGTTTCACCCTTCTCAAGATTTAGGTGATATTGGAGCACATGCTTCAGACGTGAAGATGCTATTGCACGCTTACATCCAGCGGCACCCAGGAGCCACAATTCCAGTAGTGATATAGAGTCAGAGGGAATTCAAAGGACAGGATTGAATTCCTCACCTAGTTCCATAGAGGAGTCTAAGCCCTGACCCTGGGCCAGAAATTTCTCCTGATTTAAAGTTAACTAGAAAATACAGAAATTAAAACCTACCTTCAGCCTCATTAAGCAAAGACTCAGCCTGGGCACACTTCCTGCCTCCCCTTGGTTTCCTATTAGTCCCTTCAGGCCCAATGGGTCATTTTTGGCTTAGGTTTCAGAATCCGCCCTGATGGATGAGCTGCCTCTCATCTGATTTGTCTTCAGCTTGCTCTCACCTCTGTACAGAAGCCCAGGCTTCTAAGGCACCCTGTGCTCCAGCTAACCCACTCCCGTCCTCCAGAAGAGAACTACTGCAATAGGTCTCCTTGCCCCAGGGACCAGCCCAACCCTGGGGAAAGGGTCTCTGAGATCAAAGGCCATGCTTTCCCCCAAGGACTTGTTCGCACACGCTCCTGCTCCTCAGATGTATTTTCCTGGAAAAGGTTACGTGTTTCTATGAGAGTTAATTGGCTTAGCTGTTTTAATAAGCTCTCTTGAGACATGGAGTCAACAGTTGCACACCTGTCTCACATCACATAAAATGCAGCTCACAGGAGTTATTGTTACAAGATGTGTCAAAGTTGGCAAGCAAACCTTACACTTGGAAGGATAGACCTGTGCTCTAGGAAGTCCAGAGAAATGTGATTTTTATAGGCTCCACTTGGTGGTCCTTGGAGAGCGCCGCCGGCAGGCAAGACATGTTAGGGAAGAGTGTGCGCAGTGGGAAAGTACCAGGTCTAGAATATCTGATGGCTAGCAGACAGGGAGACCTTGGGACATGCACTGCTCCTCTCTGATGCTTTCTTTACCACTGCTGTAAAATAATGTGGTTTGATATAAGGCTGCAGGGTATGGCTACGAAACAGTTAACTACTCGAGGATGCCACATGTATGGGGGCATTGTGCTCACTGTAAACCTCGTAGATTTGCATATTCATTTTGGCAATTTTGGGTTCCGTAGCAGCAGAGTGTTGTGAGAAAATAAGAATATGGAAATAATTTTCTGATGGATAGAAGTTTTTTTTTTTTTTTAGAGAGAGAGGGACAGTGAGAGAAAAAGAGAGAATCAATTCTTTTTAGTTTTTCATGTGACCTTCGTTGCTCCCACATTTCATTGTGTACATGGTGCTGGGGTGTGAACCTACATCCTCATGCATGCCAGGCAAGTGCCATAACCTATGAGCCACCACTCCAGCCCCAGAAGTTGTGTTTTGAAAAGGAAATGCCTTTAAAAATTATTTTTTGCACAAAGGCCCATGGGTATAATGGTGGCTCTTGTTGGTTGTCCTTTGAATTCCCTCTAACTTTGCATTTCCTGCTCAGGATATATTTATTAGGCTGAAGGAGTCAGTGTGAGGGGGGAAGGCTAGCAGGAACATCCACTCTAGACGAAGACAATAGCAGATCCTGAAAAATGCCCCATTTAAGGCAACTCCCTTTGAAGTTTCCTGGGAATGATGTAGAAACAAAATGAAGTAGAGGGAGAACATATCCTCAAAGAGGACATGAAGGCAAAAATGTGACTCCATGGCCACTGCCTTTGCTGATTACATCCCCACGATCTGTGAGACAGATTCAGAAATCTATACGCTCCTCAGTCATGCTGGGGTGATCTATAATGACCTCAGCGGAACAAATTCCACACTGTGGAATGGCTGGAGGCCGCAGCTTGGGGGTTGAGCCGTCCTCGCCCACATCTACAGATTGAGACTGCGATAGGTCCAGGACAGGGTTGCACAGGCTGCTGATGCGAGAGCTACCTCATGGACACACACAGTGCTCCTTGCTGCAGTCGGCTGATTTCTATCAGAAATACTGAAGAAAACACAACAAAGCACCCATACATATTTACCCAGGAATAATTAACTTTGCTCTAAAACTACCAATTCAACTTATTCCATGTTCCATTACTCTGTCACTGTCATTTCTTGCTGGTTTTCCTTTGGCATTTATTCATTCTGAGTTCTATTATTAGCAATAAGGTGATATGCTTTTCCATTTGAGATGAAGGGATCATTCTGGACAGACAGAGCAGAAGGATGGACTTAACCTCTGTCTTTATCTAACTGGGTACTGATCCAGTGCCTTCTCAGGGATACAAGGAGGTCCATAACTTCCGTCCAAATTAACGGTGTCTGCATGATTTGCATTCTGACGGTATCTGATGCGTTGAGACAAGGTCTTCTCACCCCCTTGCCTGGCACTCTGAATAGATAGGAAGTTATAATGTCCAATTGGTTCTGCTGTGATGGTTCCTTTCTCTCTCTGCTATATTTGCAGAACTTCAGTTGTGAGATGACCCCAAGAAGAACAAATTAAACCATTGTAGTCATATCTCATTTCTCACCTCCAATTACCATCGCTTTATTCTCTATTGCTTTTTTTGGACATTACAGCTCCTGTAGGGTAGAGATACTACTGCCTCCTTTCCTGCTTCAGAGGTCTTCAAAGAGGGTTCCCAGGGATTTATAAGAGCAAAAAGAGGTCAAAGGGAATTGTTTTAAGACGTCCAATTTTCATATTTATTGCTCAAATTATCCTGACTGAAAACATGTCTTTTTCCTATTTTACCTAAAAAAGGATACCTCACCTCTCAAAGACCTCATGAAGGTACATTGCTGCCATCATTGATATAAAAGTCTATAAAGACCTCCAACACTACATAGTTGGACTATTCAAAATATTCATATAAATGATTCAAAAGTGAATTAATCTAGTGACAAAATAGAAAAATTTTAAAAGAACAGGTATTTTCTAATGTTTGCTCTTAAATTATTTAAGAAACAATTAATTTAGTTGTCATCTGAAATATTTAAAAATTTATGGTATATCACTGTGAATTTTGGCAGTTCAAAGAATTGAATGACTCTCATACAAATTACTTCTAGTTTCATCTACTTATTTATGTTAACAACTTTCTTAGCACTTAATATTTAACATATAGAAATAGAACTGATTCTGAACTTATCTCCTCCTAGAGATCGGTCATTTATCCATGAACGCATAATTAAATTTTTTTTTTAAAGAGAGAGGGACAGTGAGAGACAGAGAAAGAGAGAAACAACTTTATTTAGGTTTTCACATGGCTTTAGTTGCTCCAACACTCAGCTGTGTACATGGTGCTGGGGTTTGAACCCGGGTCCTCGTGCTTGCCAGGCAAGCACCGAAACCACTGAGCCACTGCTCCAGCCCCGCATAATTAATTTTTAAAAGCACTTCTGATCCTTTCATTAGAGACATACTCCTAATAAAATATATTTCTTTAATATTTTAAAGCTATTTGTTAAAAGTTGGGATTCTACTTGGTACAGTGACAGGCTAAGTTGTTTTGGAATAATTTATCTCTTCAGGAACTAGAAAAGCTTCCAGACTGGTGTATGCATGTACGTGTGTGATGGGTCACAGTCAGGTGAAGACCTAGAGAAAGAGGTACGTTTGGAAATGAGTTACATGTGTCTACAACAACAAAACGCTGATATCAAAAGCAGCAGTTGAAAACTGCTGAACCATGGTTTCAGCAGAGTCGTAGGACAGAGAAAGGACAAAACGTGGAGTTCAGGCCCACCAAGAAGTAGAGGTTCAGTGAACATCCCATACTTTCTAAGGGGGCAATAAAGGACAACATCCTAAGAATATGAATGAGCAAGAAATAAAGACAAAGCTGAGTTTTGAATCATCTGAAGGTCTAACTGAATCCACTCTGGACAGAAGTCGCCTGCCTACAACTCAAGTGCCCATCGTAAGCAAAAGCATGTTTTTTAGAAGAAGATAACAATATGTGGGGTATGAAATAATATCCATACTTTTTCATATGCAATATAAAGCATTCAATAAAAAATTAACCAGAATGTAGGAAAATAAGTCTTTTCCAAAAGCATCAAGAGAAATTAAGGAGGAAACAAACTCAAATCCATAAATCACCAGATATCAGACACACACTTTAAAAGAACTATGAAAAAAGAACTAAAGGATGAAATGGAAACTTGCACTTGTGAATTAGAATCTCTCTTTTTTTTTTTAAGAGAGAGGAACAGTGGGAGAGACAGAGAGAGAAAGAAAGAAAGAATCAAATTTATTTAGTTTTTCATGTGGCCTTCATTGCTCCGACTCTTCATTGTGTACGTGGTGCTGGGGTTTGAACCCACAGACTCACACATCCAAGGCAAGCACTGTAACTACTGAGCCACTGCTCCAGCCCAGAATCTTTTTTTAAATAAGGAATTCTAGGACAGAAGACAGAGCTATTTTTCTTAAATGTTGAGAGGTAAAAGAATAAAAAAGTCAAAAAATATATGAGAGGTATGTAACATAGTGAAAAGGAGAGGATGGGACAGAAGTAACATTTGAGATATAAAGAATAAGAATTTTCCAAAACTAACAAATGACATCAAACCATGGATTGAAGCAGTCCTATGAAACCTGGGAAAGAATGTTGTGAATTTTAGACCTGCTGAAAACCAAAGACAGTAAGAAAATCTTAAAAGCAACCAGAGAGGGCTGGAGTGGTGGCTCAGTGGTTATGGCACTTGTCTTGCATGCATATAAGTATGGGGGTTCAAACCCCAGCACCACATAAACAACAAAGTACCCAAGCAACAAAAGCCACATGAAAAACTAAATAAAATTAAAATTGATTCTCTCTCTCTCACACACACACACTGTCCCTCTCTCTTACAAAAAAATAAAAAATAAAAATAAAAATAAAAAAGCAGCCAGAGGAAATTGTTCAAAGGGGCAGTAATAAGAGAGACAGCTGACTTCCCAGCAGAAATATTCAGGAGGACAATGGAATAATATCCTCAACGTAATAAAAGAAAGCAACCCTCAAACTAAAATACTGTATCCAATGAAAATATCCTTCAAAAGTTAAATATAAGAAAGACTTTTTCTAGGGATGGAAAAGTAAGAGGATTTATTATCTTCGTGTCTAAAGTAAAGGAAATACTAAATTCTTCAGGCATAAGGACAGTGGTCACAGATGGAAGCAAAGAGATGGGGGAAGCAATGAAGAACAACAGAAAAGGTAAATACATAGATAAACATGCATTAATGATGATGATAATAATTTCCTGAATTAAAGTACATGGCAACAGAAGCACAGAAGATGGGAGAAAATTATCCAAACATCCTTACATTGTCTAGAAAATTATGGAAGTAGAAATTTATACCAGATTTTAATAGACCAATCTTTCAATTTTTTTTTATCATGTCTAGGGAACTTTGCAAAGAAGAAATTAATCAAAATGTATAAATAGCAAGCTCATGGAAAATGGCAGAAGAGTAATAATAATACAACAATAATAATAATAATACAATTTAATTCAACATGTAAATCAAGAAAAGAGAAAAATTATTAAATATGTGACGGACACAAGCCATGACTAAATGGTTGATTTAAACAAAAATATCAGTTAATATATTAAATGTGAAATTTTACTAACATTTCTATTAAGTATTCCAATTAATCTGAGTGACTGCATTTAGGTAAAGTTCAAAGGCAGACACGACTAATGCATAATGCTAGACTAGTTATTACACTTGAGAGAACAGAGACCAGAAAAAGCGTGAGAGGGTACCTGTGTGTTATGCTAATGTTCTGTTTCCTAATCTGAGTGCTGCATTTGGTTTGTGAAAATTCGCCAAAGTTAGGATTTCATCATTCTTTTAGTCTGCTTTAAACTTTAATAGAGTTTATATTTAAAACAACTATCAACACACTGGCTCAAAACAAAAACTAAGACAAGTTGCTCCTAAGAGATAAACACTAATTCTAAGCACACACAAGTAATAGCACTTTTAAAACATACCCCACACAAACACCAAGTAAGGGGAGTTACTACAGCAATACTAACCTCAGACAGTACAGATGCTAAGTCTAAAA
>PVKS010006601.1:0-77596 GCA_004027875.1 Aplodontia rufa | reverse complement strand
AAAAAGAATGAAAGGAAGGAAGGAAGGAAGCGAGAGAGGGAGGTGGCACCTGCCATGGACCTTGAAGGACTTTGAGATGTAAAGATGATGGGGCAGAAGAGGTGTGGTAGGCAGAATCCTAAGATGATAAAGAAATTGTCTGGTTCTGTTCTTGTTCCTTGCTTAAGAGTTCTTAAAACTCTGTATTTCCTCAGGGAAAAAAGTGTCTTTGTTATTCAATGAGACCATCTGGTTGGCACTGTGATAGCTCTCATCTCCAGGATGAGAGCTGTCCACCAGAAAGACCAAGTGTGTGATCAGAGGTTTGGACCAGCTTGGAACTTCAGACCTCCGGGGAAGAAAGAGGACCTGGAGATTGAGTTTGATGATTTGATCTATCTCAGCTATATCAGGCAATCCCAATAAAATCTCTGCACATTGAGCCTTGAGGGAATGCATGGGTGCGCCCCCTTGACTCCAGGAGGGAGATGGTGTGGGAGCTCTATGCTTCCTCTTAGACCTCATCCTGTAATAAAGCTATAATCGTAACTATGCTTTTCTGATTTCTGTGAGTCGTTCTAGTGATTTGTGGGAGAGGGGAGATGTCAAGGGAATCCTGCAAAGTCAATCAGAAGAGTGAGTGGCCTCTGACCTCACTTGGCAGTTGGCATCTCAAGTAGGGCCAGTCCTCTGGAGGACTTAGCCCTGAATTTGTGGAGATTATCCTAACTAGGTCATGTACTAAAAGCAGTGAGACTCTTCCTGGAAAGAGAGCTGGAAGCATCAGAAGGACTCAACAGGATGGACATTCTCTATTTGTAGCTTTGAAGATGGACGTGACAAGGGACGCAGCGGTCTTTAGGAGAGCAGCCCCCACTGATATCCACCAAGGAAATGAGGACCTTCATCAAGCAACCTCAAGAAACTTAATTCTGTCCTACCATGTGAACTTGGAAAAGGACCTTGCGCTCAAGATGAGATTCTGGCAGATACCTTGTTTTCAGGCTTGTGAAACTCTGACCTGAGAACCAAGCCATGCCAGCCCCTGACTGCCAACCTACAGAACTGTGAGCTAATAAATAGATTTTGCTTTAAGCCATTAACTTTAGGATTATTTGTTATACAGCAAATAAAAGAGGGCCAGGTGATGAATGTGCCATGACCATACTGTCATTCTGCATAGCCCGACTGTTCTGTCTGCCCAGCTTCTCTGGTTACCTAAGAACTTCTCCACTTACCACCTGCATCCATGCAATCCTTGATACCATGGGAGCAGCCATTTTGGACATGTGACCTGCTCCCGGCACAACTGATTGGTCCAGTAGAGAGACCTGAATGGACCAATTAGAGCCCTTCTCTATAATTTGTAAGTCAAAACTCAGAAGGTGGCTAAAATAATAAAATACAAAAGTCAAAATTTTCTTCCAAATGGAGAAGCTCCTGTTGTGAGTGGAAAGAAGGAAGTCAGAGAGAAACCAGGACAAGAAATACTGTGGCCGTATTTGAGCTCCTGGTCGTGGTGGTTTCTTAGGCGCAAGCATGATCTGCCTATAGGTACTGAGAGACACTTAAGTATCTCTTACAATAATAAAGCCCCTTTTCACTTAAGCCAAATCAAGTCATGTTTGTCTATTGTAATGAAAACTGTCCTAATACAACAGGAATAGTTAAAATTCATAGTTTCCTGGTGTGCATTAGGTCAAGCCTAAATTCTGCAGGACAATGTTCCTTCTCCAAGAAACATGCTCAATGAGTACTCCACAGATACTGTATTTGACTCTCCAGACACTAATTTAAACAAGGCCTTTAGTTTTGTCCTCTTGACATTGTTTCCATAGATGCCAAATCATTCGATCAATTCAGCGAGTGACCTGTTAATTAAGTTTTTTAAAAAAATAGAATCTAACCAAAGTTGGTTCATTGACCTGACCTTGTAAATAAGCTTCAAACATGTTGAAACTAAGATTCACTTGAGTTAAGATATTCCTAGAATAAATTGTGAGTGAGTTCCAGGGACCGTTTTTCCTATTTCCCTGGTTGGTCTGTTAACTCTGAAAACAGCCACTTCTGGACTCATTCCAGTAAGAAAAGGCATAAGCCAACATCCCCATTTCATGAGTGATCACATCCACGAAAGCCAAGGGGAAGCACAGGACAGTTTGAAGGGAGACAATGTAAACACTGGGCATTTGGAGGAAACTTGGCCTCTCTGGCCTCCTACCCATGTTTTGCGTGAAGATCCATGGCGGTGCAGCAACACTGCAGGAGGAGCACTGTAGTATTACTCTTATTGCAAATGAGTAAAAACCAGAACTCCAACTGTCTTCAGTGAAGGAAAAACAAAGCATGGAGCTTCAGGACCTGGAAGTTTGGAGGGTTTGGCTGCGTGTGGTATGGTCACCCCGGGCCCCGGGCTCCCGTGAGGACATGAGGAGGTGAGTCCTCCTCTTTCTCCCTTAGCTCCACTTCCCTCTGCCCTGGCTTTACTCTTACTCAAGCACTCTTCGTGCAGTGCAATAATTTAGAAATGGTTTGAGTGTCTCCCCAAGGCTTCATGTGTTGAAGTTTAATCCCCAGCGCAGGGTATTAAGAGGGAGGAAACAATCTGACCGTGATATTTAGAGGTGGGGCCTCTGGGAGTGATTAGGGTTAGATAAAGTCATTAGGGCAGAATGTTAGAAGCCCACGATTGAATCCTGTTGGCTCTATAAGAATCAGGAGAAAAGCAGATAAACACATTCCCTGGTAAGTGCCACGTGATGCCCTGGGCTGCCAGCATGAACGCCATAGCCAGATGTGAGCCCTTGCAT
The DNA here is from genome assembly GCA_004027875.1 of Aplodontia rufa. Classification (NCBI taxonomy): domain Eukaryota; kingdom Metazoa; phylum Chordata; class Mammalia; order Rodentia; family Aplodontiidae; genus Aplodontia; species Aplodontia rufa. The sequence continues at coordinate 74,807 of PVKS010006601.1, read as the reverse complement.
CTCTAGAACTGTGAGCTAAATAAGCATGCTTCCTTTATAACTTACCCAGTCTGTGGTATTTTTATTAGCAACAGAAAAGAGACTAATACACGTGGCAATTCCAGAAGGTCCAGATTAACATCCTCAGAGCTCAGAATCCAGCAGAGAGATTCTCTTTTCCTCCAACTGTCCCACCAAAGTGCACAACTCCAATAACACAGGACCCATTTGGGTCACGTGTTCATTTGAAATCATATGGCCAGGGGTGGGCTAAATTCGTTGAATTATGCCTGAGTCTTATTATGACTCCCAGAACTGGAATTGCAATCATTTTTACTCTGAAGAATTGAGGTGGGAGGGGCTGGAGCGGTGACTCAGCAGTTTTGGCACTTGCTTGGCAAGCACGAGGACCTAGTTCGAACCCCAGCACCATGTACACAACTGAGTGTTGGAGCAACTAAGGCCATGTGAAAAACTAAATAAAGTTGTTTCTCTCTTTCTCTGTCTCTCTCACTGTCCCTCTTTCTTTAAAAAAAAAAAAAAGGAATTGAGATGGGGAAGGACTGGAGCAGTGGCTCAGCAGTGGAAGTGCTTACCTGGCACACGCGAGGACCCGGGTTCAAACCCCAGCACCACATACGCAAATAGGTATTGGAAAAACAAAAACAGATGAAAAAGTAAATAAAATTGATTCTCTCACTCCATCTTTAAAAAAAATAAATTTAAAAAAAAAACGAATTGTGGTGAGGAGATAGTTCCCCAAAGAAGATCAGAATTATCACCAAAAGTAGAAATGACTTAAAAGTTAACAAAAAATAACAGATGTCCTCTTGCATAGTCTTGCCTAGTTCCGGTCTCCATGATAACTCTTTCCCCAGACCTGGAGTCACTTAAGCTACAACTGTGACCTCAACTGGCCAAATCCTGACTTCAGGCACGGTGCATTGAAGGAGCTACAGGACACCATTCGGAAATTCAGCTTCTAGTCACTCTTGCTGGTTACCATTCTGATCTGGCACTAGATGCAGGACCTGTTCCCTAGGCCTTCTTGCCTTGGCCAGCTGCCTTGATATCTCTGTTCTCCCTACACATACCCTGACCTTGCCTTGCTTGTGAGAATCCTGTCCTAGAAGCTGATTTTGGAGCCCCAGTCCCACATCTGACCTTGTGCAGGCAGACATCCATGCTAGCATGGACATTAGGTGTTCCCGAATTCTCAGCCCCCATATTCCTTGCCTATCAGGACTGTTCTCATCTCTTACTATTTCCTGCTGAACTCCCTAAGTTCCCGAATCCAAATACCAACTGTCTTCCGCAAGCTCTGAGCTGCATGCTGGGCAATTATCCACAGCTACGTCTGCTTTTTGAAATGCCTGTCTTAGGGAGGAGTTTTCATTACAGCTCTCCTCCTTTTGACAGCACGCTATCTTTCCTCTTGGGAGCACACCTTGTGCCAATCCTTAGCTTGTTTGTACTTACTCCCCTCCTTCTCTTTCCCTTGTTTTATTCTACTTTTCAGGAGAGTTGATCCTTGCATGTTACAATTGCCCAGTCTCCAGGTAACCTGGTTTCCAAGCAGATTAAGCCAATGACAGGTGATGGTAGGAAACTGGAGGTGGGTAGAGTTAGAAGCCAAGGTACTCGGGTGATGTCTCCAGCAGTGGGAGCATCTTCTTCAAGGCTTCAACTCCTCCCAGACAGGCGTTGTTGTGGCTTCTGCTTCCACTAGGTGCACCTGGCTCCTGTGCTCTAGAAGGCTGCCTCCTTCCTCCCTGGGGCCCCCTAGCCAGCAGCAGTAGCTTCTTGTTAACCTTAGGGTAACTGCACCACCCGGCTTGGCTTCTCTACTCTGCCACTGCCTGTGTAATAAATTTCCAGCATTAAATTTCCTGTTGTGAAGACTCACAAATTGCTATCGGTATTCCTGGTTGAATTGGGACCAATACCACCCATCCTCCAAGTGGAGTTGACTCCACCCCCAGCTGCAATGTTGAGTGCGTGACTTAGCCCTGGCCAATCAGAACATCTCATTCCCCTGGTCTTGGTGACTCCTTCAGGGACCTGCACAGAAGGAGATCAGAGCCGGTAATAAATAATGTCAGAAATTAGACTAGGACCTGAAGAGAGAGGAGAGAAAGGGGAAAGAGAGACAGAGAGGGAAAGATTATCCTTTTTCTCGTCTATAAAGATGCAAGCCTGGACCTAATGGCAGCCATCTGGCAGAGATTTTGCCACCTCATGGAGAGAGCCTTGCCTGAGAATGAAGTCAAATGTGGATGATAATAGTTAAGAGATGGAGGAGAACTAAGTCTTAGCAAGACCTGGAGTCTGAAGGCAAAAGAAACTATCTTAAAGAGGGTGGGGGGAGCTATACCTATATCAATATATGTACAACCATCATTTCTCTGTTTGCTTAAAATCGTTTTAAATATTGAAAAGCCCCATCAAGCCTAGCTCCAGGGGTTGAAATAGTGTAATCAGGTCTTTCCACTTCATTCCACCATTTCTTGGCTGATTGGCTTGGTTTAATTTCTGTGCCTAACTTTAAAACATTATGACTAAGGGTGTAGAATACTTCATCAGTGCCCTGGCCACATATCTACCCTCTGAGAGTGGGAGAACACAGCGTCAACCTTACCCTATCCACATGGAAATACTGGGGGAGGACTGGTCACTAAAGAAGAGGGAAGGTGCACTAAGGACCACCAACACTCCCTGACTCGGTCTAATACTTTCATAATGTAGACGGAGACACTGAAGACTGGAGAAGGGACGTGACTTGCCCCAAGGCCATACCAACTCAAAACCACTAGTGTCAAGGCAGATGGAGACCTCCTTCACCTCCTTCCATCACCTGATCTGCAAACAACCACCAGAATGCACCAAACTTTCTGGCTAGGTTAACAGCACACTTAGAGTCCCAACCGTTGTGCTGGTGCTTCCAGACGGAGAAGAAGGAGAAGAAGAAGGAGAAGGAGAAGGAGAAGGAGAAGGAGAAGGAGAAGGAGAAGGAGAAGGAGAAGGAGGAGGAGAAGGAGAGGGAGAACCACATACTGGTTCCATCTATGTAGTACTTAGATATAATCAAGTAAGTATTTGTATTCTAACAACTTTACATATTACTTGGGTTGAAAGAAAAAATAAATTTATATATCATTTTTTAATACCCACACCTACTTATTACCAGGAGGCAGTTACTCACCAGCCACTGCACAATTTCTCAAGTTTTGGAGTCAGATCTCACACCATCACCTTTGTTTCCTGTTTCACATTGATATTTACAACCTTTTTGGTTTTGATAAAGGAATGTAGCATGATCTAATATTAACCATCTCAAGCTAGTACTTTATACAGCACTCAATGAGATACCAGCTATCACTGGCTTCCTTCAAAAATGTTAAAGATCCCAGGGTATTAAAAAAATACGGCTGTCATGGTGTTCCTGTTAGTTAGCTTCAATGCCCTAGTACCCTCTGACACAAGGTTTGGGAACCTTAAGATACAGGCACATGGGCTGCCCTGCTTCCCACACCACCCCAAGGGTGGTCCTCAGTGACCTTTAGCAGCAGGAGGGGCATGTGGAGAAAAACAGCACTGAGCGAGCATTTGGCCGGATTGGGGTGGTCCCAATGCTATCTGAGCAGAGAAGGCATCCACCTGACACCCTAGTTCATTAATGAAAAATTGCAGTGCCACCCCCAATTCTAAAGAATCAGGGTAATCACCTTTGGCCTCTTTCTAAAAGACAATGGGACCAGATGTCTACTGTCCCCAAAGACCACTTGGTGCTATTTATTTTATTTCAAATGTTTGCTTCTCCTTGATTTAGTTTCTATTTCATTTTGCTGCTCTGGTCTGTAATCTCATTACAAACAAAGCACTTTCATTATAAATTCCTTCAGAAACTGAAGCAAAAGTCCATTGAAAAATTTTATTTTTTCTTTACTGACCTAGAAGGATAGAGACCTGTGCTCTTGCTCTATGACACTGGCTGAACACATCCCCACAGAACTCTTTTTAATTTTTATTATTTTTATTATTTATTTTTTTCCCTCTTATTTGTTGAAAACTAAGGGGGGAAGCACAGACTTTGAGTTTTTTTTTAACATGCCGTAAATTCTCCAGTGCTTTGGAGATGTGCCTAAGACGGAAGACACCATGCAGAGAAAGCACATTGAACCAATGTTCTGTTTTGCCAAAGACACACAAAGCAACTACCATTCGCTATCACCAATATTTTATAATATAAAGACCATTTCACTACCAAAACACAAGTAGGAAGAAAAGATCCCAAAGTATCTTCATTTTAAGTTTCTTTGCTTTATTGGAAAAACTCATTGCCCGTCCTTTTTTCCATTTTACTTCAGACTGGTGAGAACTTCATCACAGATCAGCCCAAATTCAAAGGAACATGGGTCACCTAGGGCATCCTTCCCTCCTCGACTCGTTGCAGATTGTCACTGCAATGACTTCACCCCTGAGCCTCAATATCTTCATCAGACGAATGGGCACAATAGAAACCCCTCCATTTAATTCCCAGGATCGGTATGAGTATGGAATGAGAAAAGGGATACAACACTGAGAAGAAGGAGGAGAAGAAGAAAAGAAAAGAGAAAGATAGATGCTTAAGGTGTCGATCCCAGCACCATTTTTTTGGAACCTTTATTTTCCACCCAGAATCAAGGCTAAAATTACCGATCTCCAACTTTTTCTCTAAATGTCTGGTCTCGACTGGTTTAATTTAGACCCTGAACATTAGTTTAACAAAGTGCTTTCATGTTTGTTATATTGGATTAGCAAATTATAAGCTATCATATGAGACTTTCAAGAACACCCAGACAAATGGCCCGCACACAGGGAACCCTCATATACTCACCATATGGGCTTCATTTATTAAAGCTTTGGACCCTGAGCTTGGGGAGAGCCAACCTCTTTACAGAGCGACTCCTGAGGATTGGTTGCTAGGAAGCTACAAAAGCTAGTGTTTTTAATGAGATTTAAAGTATCATAAATTATATATTATTTTCTGCACTTAGGACATTCATAGCTCTTTGGTTTATTTTGTATTTCATTTTACATTGGTGACATATAATCCCTTTACATACAAAACGCCTTGCATAAGAATTCCCTCAGAAATCAGAGCAAAAAATTACATTTCAAAATTATTTTCTTTTTCTTCCCTAAAATAAAAAGTTCACATTGCTTTGTCTCCTTCTATGCGTCCAAGGCAGGCAATGACTAAGAATTTATTTTCTGCAGCTTAAAAAAAAATTAATCCCAGCCTTTCCCAATAATAATTACTCCAGTGAATGCCGTGAGTTGAGTCTGGAGCTGCTGTTAATAAGAATTCTCATAATTCCATTTTCTGATGAGAGTTAATGTGGGTTCCGCGGGCTTAATTCCGCAGATAATTACAGAGGGAGTATTTAAAAAGCCTGTTTAGTCACTACGTTCCCCAACTCCCTTCAGTTTTCAACATTAAATAAAGAGGCCGCCATTCCACAAAAGAAATTCAAAAACTATTTGGTTTAACTGCCCATCTTTAAGGAGGCGAGTCATTATGCAAATACGGTGCTGGAATTGGCTGCTGGGGGCTGCTCCGGCCGATCTGCATAATAAAAGCAGCCACCACTGGGCCCCAGGGCCAGGGGCACATTTCTGCTGCCAGTGGCCACCGATAAGACAAATTAAGACAGTGGTTTTCGATTAAGAAATTTTTTTGATCAGAGATGCTTTGTGAAATGAGATTTTAACATCTTTGGAAAACAACGGTCCTTGAGCGGCACGCGGTTCCCTGCTCCTGCAGCCCATCCTGACAGTGTCCCTAAGTCTGTCTCAGGGACCTGAGGCTGCTTTCTGGAAGGTCTGTCTCAGAGATTGCACTCAACAGACCCTATTTTTCATTTTTAATAAAAATCAAGGGATCTAACATGGTGAAATTAACCAAGTCCCACAAAAGTTTCAGGCACCCTAAAGTCCAGATATGGGGACACAAGGATAATTATAAGCAGGAGGATGGGGACCTGCTTAAAATGTAGAAGCTCATCTTAGTCTTCCCTTAATGCTCCCTGATTTACCGGTTGCCTCCTTCGGAGCTTTGTGTGGTTCAGGTTCCCTTGTCCGCCCAGGGTCTGGGTTCACCTAGCTGACCAATCAGAAATCAGGGCCACGCTTAGCACCTGGGTCCCACGTTCCTTCTGCTCCACTGTAAACAGAGATGTTTCCCATTGCAATTGCTGCAGGGGACTGCAGAAGAAGTGAGACTGCTCATAGACAAGTCACTTAGGAGCTGTGTCCTTTCCTCCTAATTTCAAGAAAGCCATGAGACGGTGGAAGGACGTCATGGAGAAGCCAGAAGAAGTGGAAAAGTGGGAAAAAATAACAACTTGTTGGCAGATTAAAAAGAATATTTTTAAAAAGCATACATACATATATATTTAGAGAGAAAGAGATACTTTAGATATATATATCTTTATAGATATATATATATACTTCTTATTTATGTAGACTTTTTATTTTTTATAAAAGTATAAAACTTTTACAAAACTATATCTATTTTTATGTATGTGTATATATAAATTAGAATATCTTGGTGTATGTAAATTTTGATGCATGACATACTATATTATTCTGATTTTTTTCACTCTTTATTGAAGCATGTACAATTTCCAGCCTTAAAATGACCAAGGGATGACATCTAGCTGCATGACCTTGGACATTTTTCACCCTTTTGGACTTCAGTTTCCTGATCTGTAAATGCAGTTGGCTCTGAGGTCTCTTCCAAAGTTCATGTGTTGAGTCAGCTATGAATATGACTCATCTTGGGGATAAAATAAGAATAAGGAATCATAAGGATAAGGAAGCAAAATAGGTTTTAATCCTACTATTCAGCAATACTAAATCTGTAAGAGTGCTTGGAGATCTTTCAAAAATGTTCTTGTGCAAGAACTATCTGGGGGGAAAAAGAGATAGGGAGCATTATTCACAAGAAACATTCCACTGAAGGGGAAAATGTTGGGGAACCTCTGATCTGTTTCAGTACCTTAGATAAGAAATAAGAGGCTCAAGGGTGATGAGCTGGAAGGAAGAAGAGCTAGGATTAGAATTTCTACGTCTTAGATCTGTCTAGAGTATTTTCTACCACATTATAAGCTATCTTTAATGTGTGATGATTTCCTATTTGACCCTTAAATAGGATGAGCGTCCATTACAATTTGTCTGGGATTGTCAGGTTTGTGACTGTTGTCTCTGTGTAATTATCAATAACATACACTTTGTTCTTGAACTTGTCTTGAATTCAGCAATAATTTTTGTGGTCAAGACATCATCCACACTGGGCTGGAGAGGTGGCTCAGGGGTAGAGCGCTTGCCTGGCATGCATGAGGACCCAATTTCAAACCCCAGTACCACATGCACACTAAGTGCTGGAAAAATAAAAACCAGATGAAAAAAATAAATAAAATTGATTCTCTCTCAATAAATAAATAATAAAATTAATTGGTTAAAAAAAAGATGGGGGTGGCTGGAGAGGTGGCTCAGCAAAGGTGGCATGCACAAGAACCTGGGTTGGATCCCCAGCACCACATACGCAACTGGAAAAAGTGTCAGGAAAAAAATAAAATTAAAAAAAAAAAGAGGGGCTGGAGCGGTGGTTCAGTGGTTTCAGCGCTTGCCTGGCAAGCACGAGGACCCGGGTTCAAACCCCAGCACCATTACACAACTGAGTGTTGGAGCAACTAAGGCCATGTGAAAAACTAAATAAAGTTGTTTCTCTCTTTCTCTGTCTCTGTCTCTCTCACTGTCCCTCTCTCTTAAAAAAAAAAAAAAAGACATCCACTGTTTAATCCAGTCAACCTTCTCTCAGCATCACAACAACTCACCTCATGATAATGCTTCTCCCAAACTTCCTCCCTAACATCTGTCTTCATAAGAGAGAGGATCAACCCTGAAACCTCATCTCTCTTGACTTGATCTTGTCTCTAATTCTCGCTCATGTCTGGAGGCAGAAGCTCAGGGTCGGCCTCCCAGCTCAGGGTCCGAACTCTTCAACAAATCACAAAATACCATGCAGAGAAAGGCCAGACCTACATAACAGGAGTGCACCAGGACTGCAGGGGAAAACAGCCTCCCTCTTCCTGAAGGGAACACTACGGCCGACACATGTAAAACAGCATGCGTCGTCCCCAGGAGGCGGTCTTCTTTCATTCCTTTGTCCAACATTTATTATGTGCCCACTTCCATGCTAGTCCCTGAGAAGCACAGAGATTCACCAGGCATCGCCTGTGATCCCAAGAAGCTCACAATCTAGTTGAGGGGACGGGTAGAGGGTGGAAGATACAGACCTTGCATATCACTAGATTATTTTGCCATTTTTAATCTCCTGTAGACAGCATGCAATACAGTGGGCAATCTAAGGACCATTTGAACGCTGCGTGAAGCAATGCATTGATTCACGTTGTCTTGTACTCGAATTGCCCTGGTTATCCACTGCTTATCTCTCAAAACATAGAACTGTAGTATTATAGCATGATAGATTGGTGGGGCAAGAACCTATAGCAGCTGAGGGTTTGGATCTAGACGTGGAGTTCTTGGGTTGGAATTTTGATTCTGTCCCTTGATGGCTGCACCATTTGGGACCATGTACTTTAATCTCTCTGTGCCTCAGTTTCCTATTCTGAAAATGAAGGTAATAACAGGAGCACTTCGCAGGATTGTCGAGAGGATTTGTAAGTTTTTATGTGCTAAGTGCCTAATACAGTGCCTAGGAACAGTGCTGTGCTATTTGGCGATTAATGTTTAGCAATCAGCTCTCTACAAATAAAGAAAAAGAGCCCTGATGTGCAGCATTTGCAGATTTCAGCGGTGTAAATTCTCCTGCCACCAATGTGATACCACGGGTGGTAGAGGTGGGAAGAGTTGTGCACCGCTGGTTCTTCGAGGCAGCACACCCTGGATTTATTCCTAAGGGGACAATGGAAGTGGAAGCATTTCCTAAACTTTATGCATGTGTGTTTGCTCTGTTAACTCCATTTCTGTTTTGCATTTAACAAAATGGTGAAGACATGGGGTCAGTATTCTAGGTAATCATACACACAAGCCACTACACCACCCACTCAGGCTGAGCCCTGAGAAATGAGCCAGGCCCCTTCACAGCTGTCCCCTGGGCATGATGGACTCTTCTTAGCATGACGCAGGGTCACAACAGCTCTCATTCTTTAGGACTTACTATGTTCCAGGAACTACATCTGGTGTTTTAAGTACATGATTCCATTTTATCCTCACAACTTTGTGAGATTGGCCTTGTTAACCCCCAATGTGCAGACAAGGAAACTGAGGCTCAGAGAAGACAATAATATGCTGATGTTATGGACAAAGCCAGGATTCAACCTTGGTCTGTGTAAATGCCAAAACTCATACCCTAAACCATTACCCTTAACTGCCATGAATCTTTTTAAGTTCTAGTGTCACTTTGATATTGATTATTGGTGTCTGTAGGCAACATAGCATCCTGAGAGAACAGACTCTAGAGCCAGGACCAGGTGCAAACACTACTCTGCAATCATCAACCTGATGACCTTGGGCAAGTTACTTACCCTCTCTGTCCCTCAGTTTCTTCAAAGGAAGTGCCTGGTTTCTGCTGCCGTAAGAGATCTCTACAGACTGAGCAGCGTATGAACAAGAGAAGCTTATTTGGCTCATGATTCTGGGGGCTATGAAGTCATGGTCAAGGGGCTGCATCTGCCTCCCTGCTCCATCACAGTATGGTGGAAGGCATCACGTGGAGCACTGAGAGCAGGCAAGGGCTGAACTGGCTTTACGACAAACCCACTCTCATGATACTGAATCCACTCCAGCACAAACGACACTATCCATTCTCGGAGGCACAGCCCTTAGGATTTAATGAGCTAAGGTCTCACCTCTCAACACTGTTACATTGGGATTCAATTTCCAATGCAGGAACTTTGGGGCACACATTCACACCTTGGCATCCCCCCAGGCACAGCTATCCCTCGTAGACACCCTGAAAATTAAACACTCGTGTCGCGAGGCAAAAGCGTTTGAAAAAATCCAATGAAGACCCAGATGAGACTGTTGTACCCATCAAGTGGGTAGTAGTATGGTTTGGATGCTCCCCTAAGAGCTCATGCATTGGAAGTGTGGTCCCCGATGCAGCAAGGTGCAGAGGTGGGGCTCTTAAACAATGATCGGATCCTGAGGGCTACGTGGATTAAGCCTCTGAGAGCTGCGTGGACTTCTGGGAGGAGGGACCCTGGGGAGAAAGCAGGTCACTGGGGGCATTCCCTGAAAGGCTTATCTTCTCCCCGCACCTCTTCGTCATCACCCTTTCTTCTTCCCGGTTGCCATGGCTGGGCAGGTTTCCCCACGGTGCCTTTCTGCCATGATGTTTCTGCCTTGGAGTTTTCCAACTATGGATCGAACCTATGAATCCTTGAAACAAAATCTCTCTCTCCTCCTCTAATTGTCTGTCAAGTATTTTGGTCACAGTGACAAAAGCTGACTAACACAGGTGGCTTTCCAAAAATACTTGGATGCTTTGCATAGTGTCCATTTCTCTTTTCTAAAAGCATTTACCTAAAGGTGGCGACAGCAATGCGACTTGGGGACCCATACACACCCCTAGAGAGCTATTTACGTAGAATTGACAACACCTTCCCAAACACTTACCCACACACACAACTCCAGCCTTGCCCTGATCCCGCTCTCCAATAAACTCCACATCATTAGATGTCACCTCTTCTGTGGATAAAGCTATAACAGGATCTAACTACCAGCTTACAAGATCATGATAAGTGAGACCACCACAGTGCAATCATCAAAACTAGGAAATTCTGGAATACAAATTGCCTAGTTTCTTTGAAAAATAAACAAGAGTGGGGGTGGAGTGGGAAAGGGTAACTGTTACAGACCGAAGGAGACTTTAGAATCATACCTTCCAAATAGAGTGTGTAGAATTTGTTTGGATCCTGATTTGAGCAAACCAACTGAAAAAAGTTATTTTGAGTTCATTGGAACATGGATTGACTATTTGGTGATATTAAGGGATTAGGATATTTTCAGATGTATTAAAGATATTATATATATGATTTTTTAAAGTTATCATCTCTCACAAATACCTACTTTGGGATTTATGAATGTAATAATGGCATAACTGGTATTCACTGTAAAGTATTTGAGGCAAGGCCAAGGGGCAAATTGTGGGGAAATCAGAATTGAGGACGCCAAGTGGGCTGTGTGTTCCAGGTTACTGGATGACAACTTCCCGAGGGCTTGGTATGCTACCTTCACGCATGAGATTTCCATAATAAAATGGGTTTCCAACTATCTGAATTAGAACCATAAGCATCCTTCCTGACTCCTCCCACTCCTTGCCCCATATAGTCACCAGGGCTGGTCTACGTGCTACAAACTGTCACCTCCACCCAACAGCACCTCAGTCAAATCGTCATTTCTCCTTTCCTGCATTATTGCAACTGCCCCTTAACGGTCCCCAGTCTCGAAACTCCTAGGCCATGACCTCTCTCACAAGGGTAATCTTTTTAAAATTAAAATCTGATCATGCTACTCCTCTGCTTGCTACCCTTTAATGGCTCATCTTCACCAACCAGAAAGTGTCAAGCACTGAACCACAGGGCCCCACTGGATCCGTCCCCTGCCTACCATCCCATCCCCATCTTCCCACCTTGCCTTCATGTGCGGTAGATGTCAGTGACACCAGACTTCTTGTCATTCATTTGACAAGAATTGTTTGGTCCCTATGCTAAGCATGGGGAACACTCTAGCAAGCACCACAGAAGAGTCCTGCCTCATGCAGCTCACATCCTGGTAGCAGATAAAGAGACTGTGTAAATAGATGGTAGTTGGCCACAAGTGGTGGCTGCATTCATATGTAATCCCCTGAGTTTGCTGCACTCTTCTATGCCTTCATGTATGTAATTGCTTTTTTTTTTTTTTTTTTTTTTTTTTTTTTTTTTTTTTTTTTTTTTTTTTTTTTTTTTGCCGGGGGGAGAGAGTGAGAGTGAGAGTTAATTTTTAGTTTTTCCATCTGACTTTTGTTTCTCCTTCACTCAGTTGTGCATGCGGTGCTGGGGATTGAACTTGGTTCTCACACATGCCAGGCAAGTGTTCTACCATTGAGCCAGCTCTCCAGTTCCTGCAATCCTTCATTGAGATGCCCTTCCATGGCGAGTTCCCTCTTTCTGCTGAATGCCTGTCCATCTAGTCACCTTTTAACATATAGCAATCATTTCTTCCTTGGGAAAACTTTTCCTACCGCCATTAGACTTGCTTCTTCATCATTATATCAATGATATCTTGTATTTTGCCTAGGCCAAGCAAGTACTTCATAAATGCTTATTGAAAGAATAAATTGAAAAAATGGATTTCTGCATTACTTAAACTGGCTTGCTTTGGATTTTTTTTTTTTTTTGTCATGAGTGTTAGGAGAAGAAATTATATCTGGGTAGTATTCTATATCCTAAGGCACTTGAGATTATGACATACACTTTGTTAACCAGAGTCATTGAAAATGGATAGTCACTTAAAGCAAAAATGTCCCTACGTGTTTCTAGTGAGTTTGTGTTACATACAAAAAGCCTTCCACTGTGAAATACGTTGTCATGCAAAAGTCAAGCTGAGTTGTTCTTTTTCTTAAAATTTCAGTATATTTCAGAATCTCTTAAATGTTCATTTGCATTCTGACATTCAAGGATGAGATATTACACAATTTTCCAGAACACGTCTGATCAACAGACCCCTTGGTCCTCGGCACATCTCAATGGACCAATGACCTAAAGAGCATCTCTCAAGAAACACCTGATGCTCTCTGCCTCACACTTTTCCTTTACTGGTCCATTTGACTCACTTCAAACCCAGGTAACAAACATTGCTGTGCACCAACCAGAAAATGAGGAAGCTCTCTGTTCCCTTGCCTCCTCATCTGCTAAACTATGATAATAATGCCTGGCATGTCTGAATCAGCAGAATGAAAAGCACTCGGCATGGTGGCTTTATTCTCCAGTTTGCTTCCCCCCCTTTCCATCTTTATCTTTCAATCTATACGGTAAAGGTGGCAAAGCTGGGGTAATTGAGAAAATGGAATATCAATCAATGCTTGTTAAAACAATCGTATTAAAATGAAAACCTCTAAGGACAAAAATGAGCAGCAGCTAAGGCTGCTCCTGGATATGAGAAATGAAATCAGAGTAGGCAATGTGCCATTTGGGAGAAGAGAGTTTCTTCTAACACTGTGGTTTACATTGCTTTCTAAAACACAAAGAATGCAATAAAATACAAATGAATGTGTGATTTTAACATGCGGATACGAAGACCCATCCTACTATCCTGTGAGAATGTAAAATTGACAAGGGTTTTCTTCTCAGCCTGAGTCTCCGTAGCTTAGTTGATGACTAATCTTACAGATTAAATCCGATCACTGGATTATTGATATTAAATCTTTCTTCGAGTTGACAGCTATAGGTTGAAAATGTCATAGGAAACACACTGAAATCGACTGAGCCCAATTAAGCAGGAAGACTTGAGCCTACGCATAGGAAATATATCAATCCGAGCTCACTATTTTATTTCCAAGCAAGAGTATTTTTAAAACCTGAGAATGTAAGTTTGACACACCATATTAATATTATTTTGCATGATGATTTGTGTGCTGATTCAAGTTTTATTTCATTGTTAGAAACCTTTTCTGTTAACAAAGAGTGAACATTTTTCTTAAGCTCTTTTGAAGCATGATTTGACCAAGAACTGTTTGGGGATGGAGGAGGCTTTATCATCTTCAGTATTTTAAGCCCTGCTTTTAGTTAAAGCTTTTAGTTAAACAAGGACAAGTCTAAGCTGGCAATTTGCAAATAGGCTCATTTCTGCACCCATTCATTAATGTGCTGATTAGAATCCTAATGTGGAGATGGGGGCATCTTAAAGTCAACTCATTTGTGGTAATGCTCATAAATTTAGCAAATCATTGTTCAAATAGAAACATTCCATGATTATAGAATGTAGAGAAAGATGTGCAGCAGTCGGGGATGGAGCAGCACATAAGCTCCTTGTTACGAAAATACCCAGACTGAGTGCAAAAAGCTAAACTCAGAAGTGAAAGACATCTAGCATTAGCAAATGGCAGAGCTGACAAATGATAGCAAGACCGGTCCGCATCCAAGTAGAGGAAGCAAGATGAGAAGTAGCGGGCAAGAGGGACTGGAGAGGTGTATAGAGAAGAAGGAAGTCACAATCACGTTTGGAAGAAGGAGAAGCGACTGTGAGTTGATAATTGTTGAAAACAGGTAATTGGTACAGAGAGGGTTGCTACTTTTTTTTTTTTTTTAAGAGAAGGACAGTGAGAGAGAGAGAGAGAATCAAATGTATTTAGCTTTTCATGTGGCTTTCGTTGCTCTGACACTTCGTTGTGTACGTGGTGCTGGGCTTCGAACCTGTGTCCTCAAGCATTCCAGGCAAGTGCCATAACCAGTGAGCCACCGCTCCAGCCCCAAGGCATGCTACTTTTATATTTGTTTGAAACTTCCCATAATAAAAATGCAGGAAAAAAATTGACCTCTAACAAGAGATGTCCTAATTTTAGGTGAATCAAGAAGAAAACAAGAATTATGGGGAAAAAGTATATTAACTTTGAAAAAAAACAAAAGGCCTTGATTATAAAGAGGAAGGAAAGGAAGAAAACTCTCCGGGAAAAGGAATGAAGACTATATACAGACAATTCAAAGGAAAACTGGGATTGAGAACGATGGCAGATGCGTTGTGACAGACTACAAATTTTTTTCAACTTCAAAGAAAAGCAATTATTGAAGAACGCTATATATATATAGTTATATCAGTAGGAATAATAAGAACAATGCATGGACAGAAGAGATACACATTTACACATTCTCAGGATAAAAATTCCACAAAGTAATATTCATGAGAAGGTGGGTGATAGGAAAGAGAGGGAACGCAAGTGGAACCTCTCACCTGTAAAAGGCAGACTCGCAACTGTGCACAGGGCATCTCAGAAATTGCCAAGAATTTCTGTCCTGTGTGTGTTCCACCCTTGCTGATCTCCTTAGTTTTTGCACCCGGTCCTTCCAATGTATCCTTCAGCATGCTTCTATCCAGGGCAGAGGACAGACCACCGGCAGTCTCAGGATCTGCCTCAAGGAACACAGCTAGCCAGGTGACCAGGTGTGGCCCTGCGCTGCTTTAAGCCTTAAAGCCCTTTACATTGATTTTTTCCCCCTAGGGCTTAAGCACTGTGTATTTTGTGACTGGCATCTAGTAGATTCTCAATAAATGTTTATTGAATGAATAATGGAACAAATGAGTAGGTAAATGAGAACGAATTAATGAAGTGCGGTGCTTCCCCTGCACAGCACGGATGCCTCTAGTCTTCTGGGCCATCTGAGCTGTCAGGTTGCATTCAGCTCCATCTCCATTTGGAATGAACAAATAGGAGAAGGGCAGGCTTCAGAGTCACCCTGGACTCCTTCCTGTCCCTCAACCCTCTGTCTCATCACCGCCCTTCTAAATGCAATGACCTAGTTATAGCGGTAGTTTTACTTACCCAGGTTTTGGGGACCCAAGACTTTTGATGGCCTGCTAATAATAAAAATCATCCTGAAATATAGACAATAAATAGTAGTGAGGTGATCTAGCCCCTCTTCTTGTTTCCTTCCTGACTAAAATGCTCTTGATCTTCCCACATTAATTGCATATTTCCATATCTAACATAGAGAATATCTCCTAAATTACCCACTGGTGTGTGGGATAATGTAGTGTGCGAGATGAATGGAATGTTCAGCTTCTCAAAGCTCCCCAAATACTTCTTTCAGAAATGATCCACTATTTTCTTAGCTTGAATAGTCTTTTCATATCAACCTCAGTGACTACCAAAACAGTTGAATGTTATTAGAATATCATCAAGTTTCATTATGTTTAATAAGAGATGGTGACAAGAGATGATTTTAAATACATTTTCACCAAAATTAAAATCACAAGTTGTAAAATTAATCCTAGAAGTGTCAGTTATAATGTGATGTAATTTCAGTCTTCTTAAACTTATTCTCGTTAACTGCTTCAGTGTGGAGCACTAGCAATAAAATTACGAATATGGCAAAGAAGCAAAAATCTCAAACACCCGACTTCATTCTCAATAATGAACATTGTGGCTTGTCTCATCAACGTTTTTTGCCACTTTAAATGGATTATCTAAAGGAAATTGATTGGCATGATCAAATATCTCATTGCCTATTCATCCTTTGGTGTGTATTCATTGGGTATTGATGCACAAAGTGTAACTGATACGCCCAGTGTGAACTGAGAAGAGATAAAAGATGCTACATGGTCTTGTCCTCCCCTTCCCTGTGACCAACTCAGAGGACAACCCAGAAAAATATGAAGTTAAATACGATTTGCATGTGTTTACTCACATCCTGTTTCATGTGGAAAGGGGTTAGTTTCCTTATTTAGTAAATATGCAAAATAAAACAGAATAAACTAGGATGGCAAAGAAACGGAAGCAAATAGGTAAACATTCAGTTGAAAGAGTTTTGCCATAAATGAAGCAGGGAGGGGGACTCCCTAAAAGCCAAAACACACACACACACACACGTGCACCACATCAATTGCTTGGAAGAAGCCAAGCTTTTCTGGAAATAAAACTTGAGTGATGCTTTCCTGGGACATGTGCAAGAATGCGGTAATGTTTCCTTGACAACATCATCCCCACGTCTACTGGAGTGGTGAGCTTCATGTAATTTTGTGGAGGGCAGAGGAACAACCTAAGAGGCCAACATAACGTGGGCTGAGCGTGCTGCTCTCTAATCCTCATCTCCCAGGAGCTGATGGTCTGGCTGGGGTCTCTGAGGAGTCCAATCTGAATGGCAGCTCTCATGAGAGGAGGCGTGGTTAGTCACAGATATACAGGGTATCACAGTATGACCAAAGGGTTGGCCCTTCAGCAAAAGTCTACAGGAGGAGGAAGAGTTAGCTAGGCTAAGGAAGCAAAATAACTGTGTAGAGATCAAATCTGACCCTCAGCTGGTTTTTGTGGTTCTTTTCAAAATTTAAAATAGTTACAAACATTTAAGAATTCAGATTTCTCATTCCTTTAAAAAATATTGGACTGGGTATGGTGGCACAAACCTGTAATCCCAGAGACTAGGAAGGCTGAGGAAGGAGGATTGCAAGTTTAAGGCTAGCAATTTAGTGAAGCTCTAAGCAACTTAGTGAAACCCTGTCTCAAAATAAAAAATTAAAAGAGCTGGGGATGTGTCAGTAGTAAAGCTCCCCTGGGTTCAATCCCCTGAATTAAAAAAAAAAAATAAAACATTGGGAGAATCTGCCAACCAGAACTCACTTTCCTCTATGGAAAAAACCTGGCTGAGGCTGAGCAGCAGATTCCTCCTTAGATATCGTGAGCACCTTCCAGTGTGTTGCAAACCCCAGGGCATCCACATCACTCATTTAGGACCTTCCTTAGCCCTGTGGACATCCAATGAGTAAAGTCAAGGAAATATGTATTGGTTAACAATAAAAAAGGAACAGCTTGTGAACAGGTATGAAGCAGCGTGGTATCTTGGAGAGACTGGAGTGTACATGTAGAAGTGGTGGAGGGGAGGCTAGAGGGACCTGCGAGAGCCCTAGTTATGACAACATCAAGCCAGGCATGGTGGAGCACTCCTGTAATCCCAGAGATTCGGGAGTCTGAGGCAGGAGGACTGCAAGCTCAAGACCAGCCTCAGCAAATTAGCAAGGCTCTATCTCAAAATGAAAAATAAAAGGGGCCAGGGATGTGGCTCAGTGATTAAGCACCTCTGGCTTCAATCCTCAGTAAGAAAAAAAAAATGACAACATCAATCTGTCACACCTATCATTTTGTCCATGTGGTTCCTTGACTCCACCTGCTGGGAGAAGCTCTTAGGGCCTAAATGTTGCTATGGTTGTGGATCTTCAACAGAGAGGATAGAGCCAGGCGCAATGGTGAAGGCCTGTAATCCCAGCAAGTCAGGAGGCTGAGGCAGGAGGATCCCAAGTTCAAAGTCAGCCTCTGCAACTTAGTGAGGCCCTAAGCAACTTAGACAGTCCCTGTCTCAAAATAAAATATAAAAAAGGCTGGGAGTATGTTATGTCTGGGTTCAATCCCTGGTACAAAAGAACAAATAAACAAACAAACAAAAATCCCAGAGAGGATGGACTAGGTATTTAACATGCACCTCTGGGAGCTGCTGTCTAAGAACATTAGCGTCCAAAGACTCACATCTCCATTCTACATTGCAACAGGGTGGGTTCTACACTTCAATGTAACTAATCCTCAAAAGTCAGGGTCCCCTGGACACTTCTTCTGTACCTGGCAAGCCAAACTGTGGCAAATCTTCCCCAAGACCGCTGCAGATTCAATGCACAGTGCAAAGATTTCCTGCTACACGAAGACATCTTGCTTTTGCTGCACCAGGAGGTAAGCTCTCTCCCCTTTGAATGCTGTGTGGCCCACGGAGTGTGCTACATTGTATCACAGTTATTTGCATTTATATTCGTTCCTTTATTTGATTGTTGGGATCTTAGAAAAGGAATGCAAAAAGAATTTCCAGAATGTGAGAGCAGATCTTTTGTTTCACGTTCTTCAGCCTCCTGTCCACTCTTATCACAGCTCCATTCAGGCCACAAACCATGACTGACCATCTACAACGGACAGAGATTGGGCACTGCAACCACACTCACAAGGCTAACAAACTATTCTGATCCACAGAACATTCATGCAAGAAGACAAATGTTTATATATAAATGAATAAAGGTGATGGGGACAGAAATGCCATGAGTTAAAAAACACTGTCCACGTGGAGTTGGGGTCTTAGGAAAGAGCTCAGTGAAGAGGTAGCATTTGAGCTGAGCGCAGTGACACATGCCTGCAATCCCAACAACTTAGGAGGCTGAGGCAGGGGGATCACAAGTCCAAAGCCAGCCTCACCAACTTAGCCAGGCCCTAAGCAACTTAACAAGACCCTGTCTCAATAAAAAAGAAAAAATAAAAAGGGCTGGGGATATGGCGTAGTGGTTAAGCACAAAGTGTTCTAGGCAAAAAGAAGAGAGACGACCCAGGTCTGGAAGCAGAAACAAGCTTGCATGTTTGCAGAACAGAAAAGAAGCCAAATAGCTTGAGAGTCATGAATGAGGGAGAGGACAGGAAAGGTGAGCACTTCAGAGCCCTAAGGACTAACGAGACCAGGGGTCAGTAAACTGTGTCCCATGGGCCAAATCTAGCCCGCTGCTTGCTTGAGTATGACCTGTGGGCTTGGAATGGTTTTTACTTTTTTAATCAGTTGGTTAAAAAAACTCGAAGGAAAATAACAGTTCATAGCACATGAAAATTATATCAAGTTCAAATTCCAGCATCCATAGACAAAGATTTACTGGAACGTGTTAATTTACTTATCGACTGTGATTGCTGTTGAACAACATCAGCATTTAAATCGCTGCAACAGAGACCATATGGCCCACAATGCCTGAGATACTTATTCTCTAGCCCTTTACAGAAAAATTTTGCCAAACCTGGAACTAGGCTACAAGAGCCCTACCATTCATTTATTCTGTGCCAGGCGTCATGCTGGCCTCCAGGACACATAGTGGATGAAGTCACACAATGGAAGACTATGAATTCCAATAAAGGATCATTCCATACTAGGTAAGAAGGAAGATAATTTGCTCTGAGTTCAAGGATTTACAAACCTCTGTGATCCATGTCTTCCTCCCATGGAACTGAATCATCTGGACCCATTTTTAGCAACCCAAAAAGAAGAAGGAAGCTGGGTCCTCAAAGTGACCAGCTCATTATAGAAATGTAGCCAGTCAGCAAAACCCAAAGTCTCTAAAATATGTTGAGTCAAACTTTTTTTTTCCCAGAGCAAAAACAAAAAATGAAGATGAAGTCCTCAGAAATGGGATATTATTTAGCAAGTGATGGAAAGTGTTCTCACTGCACTAATGAGTCATTAAGTGAGGCGTTTGGGAACTAGGGAGGCGCTATAATTAGGTTATCTGTATTTTTAACACAAGAAAAATAATCCAAAGCAGCATTAACCAATGCAGCTGTATTGGAAGGGGGACAGCTCTCTGCAAGTCTCCAAACAGAGGGGAATCGTTTTTGAACAACGCGGAGCTCAGCTGAGCAGTTAATTTAACAAAATGCTTAAGAACAAACCCTCAGCCGTTGGTAACCATCCTTAACTGTCTCCTGGCTTTCCCCTAACCAGAAAGCAATAGCTCATTCCAAAACACCAGGCCTGTACAGATATCAGTTCAGATGGAGTGGAAACAGCCAATCTGATCATAACAAAAGGGAAACAGAAATGAAGTGAGTGACGGGTTAGGGATGTCACATAATTAAATTGTCAAAGGCCACAAGAAAATCAAGGGATATCATCATCACGGGGGAAGAGAGTGGGGATTTAGTTACAAATACATTTCTGAAGAAGATGAAGAAGAAATAGATGTCCAGATTGCTCATTTTTGGCCTAATGAATAAATCATCTTGCCCCCACCCCCACCACCAATGCACCTGCTGCTTTGAAAAGTCCTTCCATACCAACCCAACAGTAAATGCCTCACAATGGCTCCAACGAGACTGGAGTCCCGCCAACGAAAATTACCACTCTTCAACCAAGATAAACATCATATTACTTCATTACCCTTTTAAAACATATGCAAATTAAATCCATTATTCTTTTTTCACCCAGAAATGAAGTTCGTTTGGCTGGAATTCAGTGACTCCTTTTGCTGCAGTTGACCATGAATGGGTGAACTTCATGTAGATGGTGCCCACTCCCCATCTTTGAATCAAACATTAATACCATTTGACAGTAATAAATAACACTTATCACAATAGGGATAGAATAATGATTTTCCCACTCAGCTGGCTCATCAGAGCCTATCAGCTGACAACTGCATAAATGAGATTAGCATAACAGCTGCCCATGACAAATGTATCTAAATCCTTCTAATGCCAACGAGTGCTTTGATCTCCCTATCAAGTTGATGCCAAAACCCAAATCCATTTCTGCAAAATACATCTTGTTTATTATAGATACATATGTATGTCCCAACACAGCCTCAATCCCAAGACATCCTTAATTAAAAGAATTTGTAATATTGATTGAAAATTGTCACCTCTGGTTTCGTACTTCCTTCCATGACTTTCCTGAATATTCTAAGACATTTATTTTCAAAATGGAGCCGATGCTTTCCCTTCCTATACTTCCTCTTGAGTCGCTCACCGGAATGTAATGAGGTCCCATTCTGATGTTTTCAAATGAAAATAATTACCATGGCTTCATTTTGATTATTGCCTTTCAGAGGTATCAGGTTCATAAAAATTTAAATCAACTCCAAGTAACATAAGCCACTGTCCTTTACTTCCTATTATACAATCACAATGAAACACAGACTTGTTCTTTGTTTCAGAATGCAAATGGGATTTGAGATCAAACCTGAACTATAATGTCTTCATTTATCCTCCTCAACAATCCACAGTGCTGATGAGAGTAATATGAGAAGCAGTAAATACACATTTTTGGTGTCCGGGTCCCTGCAAGCAAGTTTCAATTTGTTTTTCCTACTGAACTTAAAGTTGAAGCAAGATAAAAAGCCCAGTGTCCAGGAAATAAAACATTGGATATTAGGGAGGTTAGGCTGGAAGGAATTAGAGATTCCCTTAAGAAAAGAGAGAGAGTTTAGCAAGTAGGGCTAACACAGTAGTTGTATGTGTGCCTAGTTAGACACATCAGGGTTCGTAGTAAAGATAAAGTGTAGTAGTAACTAGTTACATGTGAAGCATTTTAATCACATTCCTGTCACAATGCTCCCCCAAACCAATCCGTTAGTCAGTCAACAGTCATTCATCTACACAATAAATATTTGTCAGGGGCTTGCCTTATACCAGTCTACCTGCAAGGACATCACAGAAAGCAGATCCACAATGCCCTTGTTCTCATGGGACTTGTATCATAGGGCTGGTGGCAAGAGCTATTGAAAAATAACTGCATAGCAGTGAGGAGAGTCAAGACACATTTCAGATCAGACACTGGAGAAGGCTTGAATAAATTCCAACTTTGCACAAATATGAGCAGTCATATGCAAGAGCAGATGTAGGTGCATTAGGCAAATGCAATTGATTGAGCAATTATTAGGCTGAGGCTGATGTTCTGCAATTAATATGCTCAGTATGAATCAGTCAAGAGTATTTAGTCAACAAACATGTATTAATCAGTCAGTTTGTGCTAAGGATACAAAGATGAGCAAGAAAGGCTCTGGGTGTGTGATAATGGAATCATGACACCAGCACATGTCACAAAAATCAAGTCTACTATGCCAAAGAGAATTGGGCAAGGCCTCCATGAAGAAGTGGCATTTAAATCAGACCCTCAGTATGTGGGCTGGTCCAACACACAGAAGGATCTGTGTGACAAAATAGACAACTGGATAATGACAACAAAAGGCAGGTATGTCAGAGAAAAGTTTCACCACAATCCAATGAGGAGAGTCTTCGCCATCAATTCCAGAGCCTGCCATGGTTGTCTCAAAGCAATTTACACATGGCTGCACATGTGGTTGTAGAAGTTAACTCTGGGTAAATCATCTAGGTTTCATTAGATGAGGTGAGTACAACCAGAAGAAAAAGATTTTCACAAGTATTATGAAGACAGGACTTCATCCCCTGCCCAGAGAAGGTAAACAAGAAAAATAATCAAGGATGAACTATGTCAGAGTGGAATCTAGTGATTGTTGGGTTTGCTGTACAAAGCTAGATATTTGATAGATTTTTGTTAATTCACTGCTATTTAGATCAATGGTTCCATTAGAAAGGACTCTGAAAATCTGTACTTAAAACATTATAGTCTGTAGTTGGAATCAATATTGTGTATCACACAAGCAAATTCTGCTTTTCTCAAACATATGTAGAAGGTACTATGGACAAACAAGATTCAAAACATTTTTAAAACATTACTAAATATGTCAAAGCTCTATCATTGTGTATTTTCTCTGTCCCCAGACACAAAAGTACTATTTTCATTAAATTAGTGTTAAATATAGGAGCTTTTATATGGGTTAAAATTGGACATTTCTGGTTTATATAATGAAAATTCCATATGGGAAAGTAATCAATTCTGTCTTATTAATATTAACCAATTAATGATTCAAAATAATCAGACAGAAGACAGTTGACTTCACAGAATTCCCGGGGACCTACATTTGATTCATGTCAACAGGCCATCTATCCAAACTTGAAAACAAAATAATGGAATCAATAAATTCAGTGCTATTATGTTTGTATGCTTCTATCTCTGCCTTCACTGACACTTCTGACTATGTTTGGGGTTTGTTTGTTTGCATTTGAAGAACTTACTACACGGACACGCAGCACTTTGGTAGTGCTATGGAAAAGAGACATGTAAAAATTATACTTCTTGACTTCAAGGAATTTATAATATAATTAGGGAGGAAAAGTCATACCCAACTTCCAATAGAAGACAGGAAGAGTCAAGCACCATAATGGGAAATTGTCCCAAGCACTGACATTACAAAAGACTACTAGAGTGATATCATAGAAGGTGAATCTGGGAGAGTGGGCTCCACAGGGCATCCAGACCACAAAGGGGTCAGAATGGCTAAACCATTAGGGGAACCAAATTTTAAAACCACTTGATAGAAGGTCTTGACTGCAACAATGGAAGTCACCTACTTTGTTTTGTTTATTTTATTTTGTCTACTATTTGTTTACTACTGGGCGGTGCTTGATTCCCCTCCCTGCTTTGCTACTGGGATTGAACTCAGGGGTATTTAATCACTAAGCCACATCCCCAGCCCATTTTTTTTTAATTTTTTATTCTGAGTTGGGATCTCACTAAGTTGCTTAGATTCTCACTGAGTGGTTCAACCTGACTTT
The DNA here is from genome assembly GCA_004027875.1 of Aplodontia rufa. Lineage (NCBI taxonomy): Eukaryota > Metazoa > Chordata > Mammalia > Rodentia > Aplodontiidae > Aplodontia > Aplodontia rufa. The sequence goes on along the minus strand of PVKS010006601.1, from coordinate 50,869 downwards.
AAACTTGCCATCCTCCTGCCTCACTCTCCCAAGCCTCTAGGATTACAGGCATGCACCAGCTGATTTATTTTATTATTTTATTTTATTTTATTTTATTTTTTTACATCACAAGAAGCTTGGAAGTAGATGGTCCAGGGCTTAGACTAACATTTCTATGATGCTGTCAGTTTCTTTGTGTTTTTCTTTCCCATTATTCTTTTCCCTCAATTGTTCTAAAAAAAAATCATAAAGTTTGCCATCTTAACCCTCTTTCAGCCTATAGTTCACAGGGTTGTGCAACAGATCCCTGTGTCTTTTCAGTTTACAAATCTGAAATTCTATACCTTTTAAATAGCAGCTTCCTATTTCCTCTTCTCGCCCCACTTCCCCCAGCCACTGGTAACTACCATTCCACTTCCTGTTTCTGTACAGTTGATGGCTATAGATGCTTCATAGAAGTAGAACCATATAATTTGTCCTTCTGGGAGCAGCTTATTTCACTTAGCACAGTCTCCTCAAGGACCATCCACACTGCAGCCTATGACAGGATTTTCTTCCATTTTAAAGTTGAATGATATTCCCATGTACACATGGACCACATTTTGTTTATCCGGTCTTCTGTTGGTGCACATTTGGGCTGTTTCCACTTCTTGGACATGATATTGCTGAAGAATGCTGCCATGGACATGCCCCTGTGGGGCCAGCCCCCTCCTCACCCACCCTCACCAGCTGGCAGAGCTCCCTTGAGAGTTCAGTGCTCCCCACCTACTCATCTCCAGGTCCTGTCTGGCTGGGTTTGAACGACTCCCTCACTCTCTTTTCCACAAGTGAAACTCCGAGCTTATTGATTTGTTTTGTTTTCTCCAACCAATACTGGCTTTGTTCATTATTCAATTTTGAATTTCGAAGAATCATGATTTGTAACCAAGATTCCTAATTATAGACACTTGGCATGTCTGGAAAATGTCAATGTTGAATTAACACAAAGTCCCTACTTCCTAGAAAAGGAAACTTTTGTGACAAACGTTAAAGAAAACAAAAGTTTTAAATTATCATCCTATGGTTTGATGGGAGCTAATACAAATGGACTCAGAATTAAACATCCAACATCCACATGATTTTCTCAATCACTTTCTTCAGGGCTTGGCTCAATTATCAACTTCTCGGTGATACCAAATCCAAATCTTTCAAAATTATGCCTTCTCCAGTCTGTGTTACTCCCCTTTCCCTGACTTATTTTTCTCCATACTCCTTTTCACCTTTTAATTTATCTATTTTGTTTACTTATTTATTTTCTTCTGTCCCCACCGCCCCCCTCCCATTCTAGAATATTCCTCAAGGTCAAGGGTTGTGTCTGTTGCTTTTTCTTTCCACGAATCTTTGTTTTCTTCTATATCCTCAGTGACTGGCACATACTCATCACTCAATGAGTATTTGTCAGTGAATAAATCCGTGAGTTATAAACTGAAGGTAAGTGTAGTAAACACCTTTGGTATCTACAACAACTTCTTTTCTCAGAGAACTCCCCCTGCCCGCAGGCTGGAGCCCTGACAGCCATATTTGGAGCGTGCAAATGATCTCCCCCGCTATCCAGAAGAGGACACGACCCTAACTGGACTTACCAGACAGCCTCTCCCAGAATTAAACCAAACTAGAATTGCCAGATGCTAATCTGAGGCTACACACATGGCTACACTTGAGGTGGCTCAAAATGAGGGCTGTAGGGACAACCTCTAAAAAAGAGACGTAAGGAGAGCCAATCTTCTGCCAGAAAGTGAAGAGGTTACACAGAGAAAGGCAGGGAAACCAGGTTGTCCCTGGTCTCTCATATCAAAGCAATCAGTGACTTGGATCTGGATGGCTTTCTTGATACCACTCCCAGCCTTTTGCGATGCTGGCACCTACTCTGTGCACTTACAAGAGATTCCCTTTCTTGCTGAAGTTAGCATGGCGTGGGCTTCTACTATTCCTTTCAGTGACAACAGCCCTAACTGGGACAGTGACATGAAACATTTCCTAGTGCAGATAATAAATGTGTTTGCATTCATCAAAGTGATATTTCTACCAGTCCCTGGTCAAATAAGTGCCCCGCCTTTTCTGCACTTCGTCGCTTCATTGAGAATCACTTGGAGCAGAGTTCACTCTGCAGTTTGAAGACAGGCCTCTTTATGTGGCTTTTTCATATGATAATGCAGAGTATATTTTCAGCCTAGCCCTCAATCAAATGGGCATCGTCTTAAGGAGATATAATTATAGCTGCTATTTTGCTGGCTCTTAATGAAAGACAAAGCAAACAGTGTGCTGAGAAATTATTTTCAATGATGGCTCTAAACAACAGGGAGAAGAAGGCCAGCCAGCAAGGAGGAACCATGCACTTGCATCTGCAGCGTCTTATCCTCGGAGGACCCCCCATCAGCTGAAGGGGCATGACTGTTGGGTGTGTTTCTTGGGTGGATGGATCGCCATTACTTTAATAGGCCGTGAAATGATTAATGTTGGAAAACCCAACAAATCCAAATAAAATAAGGAAAGCTTGTCTTGATTATCCATGAATCATATTCAATAACAACCACTTAAGAATCAACGGAAAACAACCGAAGTAAAACAGTGAATCCATTTTTCAGTTTTTGTTTATAGTTTTTTTTTTATGTTTAACCAAAGTCACAGTGAGTATCTTCCAGTGAATATTCAATATTTCAATGACCTGGACTCTTTTTGTAGTTCAAAAATTCTACAAATGTTAAAACACTGGGGAAACGATTAGCGATAGTGATACATTCTCTTTTAATGCTACACAATCAGCAAGTGACATATAATTAGAGAGCAGTTGGTGTGTAGTCCAATTATTTAGCCGTCTCTGTTTCATAAGAGAGAAGTTTGACTTGGTCTCTCAGAAAACTGATGAAACTGTATTACACATAGATTGTCCAATAATTGTGTGTTCAAATATATAGTAAGTGTGTTTCAGAAGGGGGGGATAAGAGAAAGTAATTTCAAGAAATGCAGGAGATTCGTGCCAGCGTAAAGCTTTCTAATTCTGTTTTTCTCATTTCATACACTACATAAGGTCCCCTCAGACAATTGGGTTTGTGTGTAAATACAACTGACTGGTTCTCATTGCAAAGACCCTGTTCTGCTCCTCAGCTAATAATATTTCCCTTTTGTTCCACTTCATTACTTCATGCTTCCCTCCTCTGTTCTAAGTAATTTCTTCTCTGTCTGCACCTTTACAAATATTTGCAAACAGTTATCATGCCCTATCCTGGTACTTATCACCCAGCAAAAACCTTCAGTGTCTTTAATACTTAATAACAAGGGCTGTGTCTTAACTGTTTTCCTCTCCTGCAATTCCAACTGTCTAACTTGTTATGGTAATTATCTAATGCAGTCCTTAAGCACAATGTTGAAGTTAAGATTCATTTTGCTTTCCATGTTAAATGCTGTCTTGGGTGAAAGTGCTCTAAGAGGTTATCAGAGCTGTCATAAGCATATTAAAAAGCCACCACTGAGTCCTGGACAGTCAGGAGACCTTGGTCAAGAGATCTAACTTGCGCTAGTCATGTCTCCACCGCTGTGGGGCATTGGGCAAAGTCCCTACTTCTATGAATACATTGTCTTTCATATAACATGAGTTCAAATAGATTGTTGTTAAGATGTATTCTAAGTCCATGATTGTAAGGTGAATCTGTATTTTTAGAGTATCCCTTTTGAAACCTAAATCCACTTCTTTCTGAGAATTTGCAGTTGCTTCCTATTGCACTTAGAATAAAATTGAACTTCCGTTTGGGTTCATTTTATTTTGGTACATTGAACTCAGGGGTACTTAACCACTGAGCCACATCCCCAGCCCTTTTATTTTTGTATTTTCATTTTTTATCTTGAGACAGGGTCTCACTAAGTTTCTTAGGACCTCACTAAGTTGCTGAGGCTGGATTTGAACTAATGATCCTGCCTCAGCCTCCCAAGTCACTGGGATTACAGGTGTGTACCACTGCACCCAGCAGGATCAAACTTCCTTTCAAAGCCAGCCTACCCTTGCACAGTGCAGCCTCTACTCTCATGTCCAGCGCCACCTGAACCACCCTTCCCATTTGTTACAGGCTGGATTCATCCGATGTGACTTTGAGTCTAGGATAAGAGTCCAAGTAGCTCCCCCAGAAGGAAAATGATAAGGAAATAAGGAAGGGAGGCAGTGAAAGAAGGGAGCCAGTAAAAGGCAGCTTATAACAGTGGGAAATGAACCCAAATTCCCCGAGAACTCCTTGGAGACCCTGGAAAGCACAGAACATGCCTTCAAGTTGTCCCTCCAAGAGGTGATGTTGACCCACCAACTCCCATTCATTACAGCTTGAGAACAGTTCCAGGGGAATCAACTCTTGACACCTACTGCCCTGCCCACTATGTTGACCCAAAATGGTAGGAAAAGCCACCCCTGTATACAGGAACACTGGCCAAGTGCCAAGCTGAGTCATGTGGGGCACCAACACATCTACTGCTCCTTTGTTTGCAAAGTCCAGCTTTGTGGGCCTGCTTCAAGGCCCTTGGACTCTTCAGCCTTACCTTTTTCGGGGTCTCTGTGTCCAGGACCCCCTGTGACCCCGACACTTCCAATGTGCCTTCTTCTCCATGGAAGCATTACTTTCTCAGCCACACCTTCCTTGACTGCCTCTTTCCTTTATTGGGCTCACATTCCAATTTGTTTTCTTCTCAGCACTCCTCAGATCTTGTATTTATTATTTTAATTTATGTTACACCTTTACCTTCCACCAGACTGTAAGTGCACTTGGGCAGGGATTCTAACTCCTTCATGAGTGCAAGGTGGTGGAAAATGGCTTGTTTTAGTCAGCTATTTTGCTGACTAGAAGACCTGACAAGACAATATTAGGGCAGGAATAGTTTATTTAGGGGCTCAGGTTTTCAGAGGTCTCAGCCCATAGAAGGCCAGCTCCATTCTGTAGGGCTCGAGGTGAGGCTGAACATCAAGGGGGAAGAGTGTGGAAAGTGGCTCAGGGCATGGCTTCAGGAAGCAGAAAGAGACTCCGCTGGCCAGATGCAAAATATATACCCCAAAGACACAACCCCAGGGACCCACCTCCTCCAACCACACGGCATCTGCTTTCAGTGACCACCAAGTTAATATCTATTAGGGGATTAATTCACTGCTTGGGTTAATGCTCTCGTAACCCAATCATCTTACCACTAGGCCTTCTTACATTATTTCACACGTGAGCTTTTGGGGCACACCTAGTAGCCAAAGTATAACACGGCTGCTGCTCACTAAACGGTTCTCACACAAATGAGCTTTCAAAAGCCCACAGTTGTTTGTAAAAACGATCTGCTTGTTCACAATAATCAAAAATGCTCTGGTAAAATAGAAAATTTCACTGCAAGATTCCACTACACATGGAAAAGTGCTCATTTCAGCAGCAGTAGCCCATAGGTACTTTAGCTCACTGACTTATGTATGTGTAGCAATAAACATAAGCAGGGATTCAGGACACTACAACAGTCAAAAGGTGAATTCCAGTTGCGGCCCTCTATGCTTTAAGCAAAAATTGCAACTTTGTAGATGTCTACTGAGCTTGATCCCTGACTCTTGTGGGGCTTTAATTTTTTCCAATTAAAAAGATAATGAAGGAATAAGATTATTTCATAAGTCTCACCTTAAACCCTTACCAACGATTTTTTTAAATTGAAAAGTCATAAAACTTTATTTATTTATATTTTGCGGTACTGGGGATTGAACCCAGAGCGTCGGGCATGCTACACAAGCATTCTACCACTGAGCCCCAGCCCTCACCTTAAGCCCTAATGTTCTCTCAGTCTACTAAGTGAGAAACACAATTATAGCTCTTTCAGATTATAGGTGCTCAGTAAATATTTGTTTTTGGAATGCTTTAAATATAAATGGCTAGGCCACCAATATAATGACATGAAAGTCTGGGAACTGACTCTGTTTCTTCATCTGCAAAAAATGATGGTCTTAAGGAAAAACAGGGATGGCAAATACCTGCTGTGAGAACCACAATTACTTAACTCTTTGCTCATGGCAACCATCACTAATCTGTTGTCACATGCTCCTTCTTGTGACTTGGGAGTGTCTTAGAAAGACATTCCCCATGGTAAGTCACACTGAAAGCAGGATAGCGTGATATGATTGGTGTGGTATGACTGATGATAAGGGCTCTTTACCTTTGTAATATTTTCCCACAAAACTCAAAACCCCAATCTAATCATGAGAAAAAACATCATGATAAACCCAAACTGAGAGACATTCTACAAATTATCTGACTGATATTCCTCAAAACTGTCAAGATCATGAAAAACAAAGAAAGACTAAGAACTATCACAGACTAGGAAAAACCAAGAGGACAAAACCATCTAGGTAGTGTAGTATCTTAAATAGTATCCTAAATCAGGAAAAATGTGTTAGAGAAAGATAAAAAAAAAAAACATAAAATCTGATTAAACTCTGGAGCTTAGTTAATAGTAATGCCCCAAAGTTCATTTCTCAAATACACCATTATTATATAAGATGTAGACATTAGGAGAAAGGGGTAACAAATATACAGGAATTCTTCAGATTATCTTTGTGCATTTTCTGTAAATCTAAAAGTATTCCAAAATAAAGTAGGATACTTTTTTAAGTTGCTGTGCCCAGCCCCATCATTATCACCATGAACATATACAACATAGCTAACCTCGTTCAGTTTCACCTACCTCATCAGAGTAATATTTACTCTTTTCAGATATTTTTAATGCAGATAATGAAGCCTAAGATAAAATACTCCCAAAACTTGCAGTTAGATACTCCCAAATTCTAGCTTGGGGCACACAAAAGGAAATAAATAAATGATCCTGCCAAACCCCATGTTATTCTTTTCCACTTTCAAGTAATTTAAGAGTTACTCTGTAGCCACAGACTTCCTTAAATTAATGTCCTATAAAAAATTTTAGCTAATTTCCAAAATATCTTTTATTTACACCCAAATTTAATTGCAAAGTTTGAGATCTGGGCATAGGCAGAATTTATTGTGCACTTTGATGCTAAGGAATTGCTTCTCTTAATACTAACAATCAACTAAATTGCTACAAATCTTTCCTTAATACCCTCCAGATGACATCTGGGCTGTGGATAGTCTTAGTAAGATTCATACAGCTTTTCCCTTGAAGATACGCACCAAGTACAGCATTCAGGTTTTCTATGTACTTATGGATCCCATAATTCATTGTCTAGGTGAAATGGGCTGCTTTGAAAACTTGGAGACTGCAACCTTCACTTTTCAAATTGTGTAGCTAGCAGATTTCATTTACAGTATATTGCAACAAGTCCCTGGGAGTTTCCACCGAAGCCCATAAATCAGAATCAGTTAAGAAAAATGTTCAAGAGAATTTCCCATTTCTGCAGATAGACAAGGTTGAGAAATATCAGAGGTAGAGTTATATAGTGTGAAATGACACTTTCTAAAGGGCTCTTTTGAGCAATTTATTAAGAATTTGTCAAAAGACATGCCAAGTGCTCATCAGTGAATTAGACATGTATTATAATGCTTATTGTAGCATTTAAAGATCATGATACTTACCACTTAGGTTGTACTTAACATGATCAAAACATTTTCAATTCTAATTAAATATTCTCCCACGCGTATCTGGGTAGAGAAATAACCATTTACAGGAGGAAGAAATACCCAGACTCACAAATAAAAAAATCCATCAAAGAAAGCTTGGGAACTTGAGCATAGCATTAAATATGTAGGCAAATGTATAACATCTTGACTTTCAGCCAGAAGTCTCAGTTGATTCCCCAAACATTCATTTGGAATTCAGACTTCTCATCAAAATGAGCCTTCATGGTTTTTTTTTTTTTCCAGAAGTTTTAGCTGCCCTAGACAGGGTCTTTCGAGATTTAGGCAAATTATATGATGCAAACCGAGAGACCAAGCAATTCCATTTACCCAGATATGGGGCTTGTCTTTTCAGAACTCCAGCTTGGTGAATAGAGTTTCAAGATATTCCAATATTATGGCTCCTTTTTCTTATTTTTTCAAGTTTTAAAAGACACATCACTCTTTCCCAACAGAATCAACCTTTCCATTAGGAGCAACCACAAGGAGTCTCTACATCCACAGGTAAAATTTTTGCTATTTGAAAATATGGGATACAAATTTTTGCTCAAAGAAACTGAGGATTCAAAATTTCAATTTTGCCATTCGGTGAGCTACTTTACCACATTCAAACCAAGAGCCCCACTGGTTGTAGGTAAGGTGGTACAACAGTGACTCTGCGTGAATTATAACATTGCATTCATTAAAACAACCATTTAGGGGCTAGCTCACCTAGACATGCATACGGAATCTCAGAATTCAAGAGGGAACCCATCTCAAATCATCCACTGGGTTTTTGGAGAAGTATACTGCTCTGATGGTTTGTGACCCAAAGTCTTTTTTCATAACATAACAATGCACATCCTTTGGTCCAGGCATGGGACATCTGGGAATCTGTCCCACAGTCCCATTATGTACAAAGTGTACATACAAATGTGTTTGTTGTTGATGATAAAACAAACTGATACTCTTCAAAATGTCCCTTCACAGGGAAATGTACAATTAATACATTTGCGTTAGTCCGTTTGGGCTGCTGTAACAAAACATCATAAATTAAACAATAGAGATTGATTACTCATAGTTTTGGAAGTTGGAAGTCTAACTGAGCTCTGTAAAGGTTCACTGACTTTGTTCAAGTCACATACCCACCCAGCCACTTTGCCGATGTGATCAAGTTCTAGAACCCTCTTCTATGTTGCAGAAGGACAACTTCTAACTGCATCCTCACATAGTAAAAGTAGCAAGGTAGCTCTATGACTCTCTGGGATCTTTTTGATAAGGGCACAAATCTCTTTTGTGAGGACACCAACCTCATGACATAATTATCTCCCAAAGGTCTCACCTCCTAATATAGTCATCTGGGGGTTAGGATTTCAACATATGAATTTGAGATGGTGGGGGTGGGGAATTAAGTTCCTTGTACCATCTAATACCACACAACCTTGGAAAAGATTGAGACAGAACAAGTGTCACATCAACTGATTATGTCAGTATCCTCCTTCTCCATTGAGAAGCAGCTACAACACCAGATGATTGATATGCACATTATAGTTGACACTGGAAGGTCTGGGGTAGGGATGGAGATTTTGCATTTCTACAAGCTTTCAGAAGATGTTGTTGCTTCTTCGGACTATGGATAGTTCTTTGAATAAAGCATCAAAGTTTGAGAAGTGCTTCCTTAAAGAATGCATCAGTTCTGCTCTCCCGTTTTACGGATGAAGAAACTGAGTTCTGAAAAGGTTTGCTGACTTTGTTCAAGTCACACACACCAGCTCCATCATAAATCTGGATTCAGATCCAGCACTCCTTCCTCTGAAACTCTTGCTTTGAAAAAAGACTTTGGGTCACAAACCATCAGAGCAGTATACTTCTCCAAAAACCCAGTGGATGATTTGAGATGGGTTCCCTCTTGAATTCTGAGATTCCGTATGCATGTCTAGGTAAGCTAGCCCCTAAATGGTTGTTTTAATGAATGCAATGTTATAATTCACGCAGAGTCACTGTTGTACCTAGCAAATTCATAATTAGAGGTAATTTTGCACCTGCTGTCACAGGAAGATGGCATTTCCTTTAATTTAGCTTGATGCCTTGATTATACAGTGGGAGCGGCAGAAGACAAGGCAATCTCTCACTCCACTCCTGGAGAAAACACAGTCTTTAGTTCGTAGTTATGCTTAATAAAGCTGTTTAACATCCTTGGGATCATCAGGCACCATTTCTTATTACGCCAATGCTGTCTTCCACAGGGTGGGACAGCTCATCATTCAACCTGTTGCAGAAATGGCAAGAGGAGACTGGATCTTTTTAGGGTAAACTTAGTCTAAGAATCTGTCCAAAATAATGCTGAGGTCAGGAGCAGCAGTGGCTAGAAATACAAGAAACTGGAAACAGGAGTCTTCCAGCTTAATTGAAAAAGAGCAGGAACAGGAAAGCAATTTGGAAACAATCATGGAGACAATCTGAATCCCGGAAATCAGGGTTACAAGAAGCTTAATGTTATTTTTTGTTTAACAATCTATTTTTTAGCAAGACCCTCCTTCAGGAGTTTAGGATTCCTCTCTCTCTCTTTAATCGGAGCAGCCTATCTAGAGTCAAGTCATTGGTAGAAAGGGACAGAGGAGCGCTTAGGCATGCTGACATTCCCTGAGAGGCCACTATATGAAATCACGAGCCAATATAGACTTTTCCTCCTCTATGTTGCTCTTGTCAGGTCTTTTGATCACAGCAACAGGAAGTAGACTAAAACATGAAGCTACCCGTGGTTTCATTCCATAAACATACACCTATTTCCTCCAGGCTGCCTCTTTGGAAGGAGTACACCACGATGGTTCTGAGAGTGCACACCTTAGAGCTGGAAGACTCAGGTTCACATCACAAATCTGCCACTTACTGTGTGACCTTAAGCAAGTTCCTTGACCTCTCCTAGCTTCAGTTTCTTCACCTATAAAATGGGGATAGTAACTACTTCACAGGGTATTATAAAACCTAAATGAAATATCGTGAGATGAGGCAAAAACGTTCAGAGGTGGAATGATTAGGTTATGAATTAATCCATTGATGTGGATTAGCAGGTGGAGAGTGGCTGGGGGTGGTAGGTAACTGGGGGCATGCTTTTGGGTTATATTTTGTCCTTGATGATCAGAGTGTCCCCCTCCACCTCCATCAGCTTCCTGTTGCTATGTCCTGAGCTGTTTTCCTCTATCATGCCTTTCTGCCATGATGTTCTGCCTTACCTTGGGCCCAAAGTTTTAGAGCCAGCTGTCTACGGACTGTGAAACTAAATTTTTCCTCCTCTACACTGTTCTTTGGTCACAGTGACAAAAAACTGACTAAAACAGATGTTTTAAGTAAAATACATGTGGGCATTTAGCACTGTGCTTGGCTTTTAGCAAATACTCAGTGGTTTGCTGTTGATGATGATGCTGATGACAATTGTGTTAATGATGATTTTTGACAGGAGTGTAGAAAACAAAGAGGAAGAATTTAGGAAAAACTTATCATTCATGGACACACTCACAGGGAATGGTTTGCTCAGAAGTAGCTGAATAAAATGAGAGACTCCTGAAAAATAGAGTGAACATCACCTCCCCATCCCCAGCTCCAAGCACAGCCTACATGGCCCTACCTCCAGGAACAAGAAGGCCCATCTGGGACAACCAAAGACTTTGCAATGTTCCAAAAAGGCCAATTACTACTCAGGTGTGCAAAATTCATGATAACTTGCTAGTATAAACACATAGAGTCAATGTGAATTCCCAGTGAAAGGTAATTAACTGTAAGCTATTTTAGTAAATGTGAGATTTTTGTTTTACATGGGAAAAAAAGGGTGAGGGGGGAGATTATGACTTGAAAGCCAAATGACTATCCAAGATGGTGTATGTTATTTTGGGTTTAGGATTTGTTTTGTAATTTCAAATAGTAACAGATTAGGTATTAAATTATAGGAAACATAATTATAGGGCAGAAAATTTTTTGTAAGTCTGTGATGTTGCTGTTTTGTAAAAGATTTTCCTGTTTTCGTTCTATTTGCTTCCCATGAGATTCGAAGCACAATTGAGACCCGTATTAAAGACAATCATTACCCCAAGCCCAGAGGACGGAAGACCCAGCATGCTGCACACGAGGCACTTGATTTCAAGTGGTGTTGAGAGGGTTTTTAATTACTCAGCGTTGGACTCAGGTATCGCCTTCCTGACAAAACAGCAAGGCAGGAATGCCTTTCTAACTGGATTAGATAACTTCCCCCACCACCAGCCCCACCACCGGAGCCATCTTGCCTCACAGGAGAAGCTATTTTAAACAAGCTCTTTAGGGAAGGGGGAAAGGAGCTATTTAGAGTTCTCTGAGGCCCATGGGGAGCAAGAGAAGGGAAAAGTAGACAATTCTCATCCGTAGCCAACATCTCAACATTGTCCTCATCAAAATTTTGCCTGCTACAAGCAATCTACTCAAACTATGTGGAAGAAAAAGAAAAGATAAGAGTATAGACTTAGGAACTGATCACATAGACCTGAGCCCCAGCCTCTGTACTATGGTTTGAATGTCCCCACCAAAACTCATGTTGAAACTTAATATGCACTGTGAGGTACTAAGAGGATAAAAACAATACGAATATGGTATTGGGAAATGAAACTCTTGGATGTAATTAAGGTTAGGTTAATCTGTAAGTCTAGGACCCTAATCCAACAGGACAATGGTTTATAAGAGAAGAGACCTGAGCTAGGATTACCACATGATGCTCTATGTGACCTCACAACTCTGCAAAGTCCCCAACAAGAAGGACCTTATCGGATTTGATAACCTGATCTTGAACTTGACATCCTTCAGATCTATGAACTGAATAAACCTTTATTCTTTATAAATCACCCAGTCTGTGGTATTCAATTATAGAAACAGAAAACAAACGAAGACACCCAGCTTGGGCACACACAAGCTTAAACAAGTCTTTCAAGCCTTTTCGACTCATTCTATCCACCCTCGAATAGGGTGCATTAATATTATTTGTCCCAGAGAATTTATTTGCAAATTAAATGTTTTAAAAGTACACAAAGGTCTTGGCACAGTACATGGCTTTAAGTAAATGCTGATAGGAAAGAATTGCAATTGAACATCACAGTGATGGCCCTTCTCTCCTCAACCCACTACTCCAAAGTCAGGCAGCAATTTGATTCTTATAGTAAGCCATTCTTTAACCAAAATGTCTTCAATCACATTTAACTTTACCATCAGCATCTGCGAGAACCGCCCCCACCCGTCATCTTCATTTGGCTCTACTACCTATGCCCCACCTCAAACCAACAGCGAAGCTTCATTTATAACTCTTTCCATCCTTCAAGAATATCAGCATCCCCCTTGTCTGAGTTTTACTTTCCATGATATCAGTGACTGAAGGTCAACCACAATCCAAAAAATACTACATGGAAAATTCTAGAAATAAATAATTTATAAATTTTAAATTACACACCGTTCTAAGTTGTTTGATGAAATCTCACACTGTTCCATTGTATCTCACCCAGGTTATGAATCATCTCTTTGTCTTGGGTATCCACACTGTATATGCTACCCTCCCACTAATTCACTTAGTAGCCATCTCAATTATCAGATCAACTATTTGCGGATCACACACAGTGCCTGTGTAACCTAATGTAACCCTAATGTGGGAACCTAACACTACATGATAATGCCTACATCATTCACCTCGTTTCATGTCATCTCATCACCTCACTTGTATCATCCCACATAGTAGATGAATACAGTACAATAAGATATTTAGAAAGGGAACACATTCAAACAACTTTTATCACAGTATATTGTTATAATTGTTTTATTTTCCTTTTAGTTATTGTTAATCTCTATGCCTAATTTAAAAATTAAACTTTATCATAAGTATATAGGTATAGGAAAAATAATATATATAGGATTCAGTAGCATCTGAGATTTCAAACACCTCCAGGAGTCTTAGAACATATCTCCTGCAGCTAAAGAAAAACTATTACACCTATACTTAGAACACAAAGGGTAGCAGAAAATTCAGAGAATTGAATGTTGAACAAGTGATGTACGCCAGAAGGCTGAAAGAGGCAAGATATAGGTGGCCAAGAGGGCCTGGGAGGGTGGTGACCAAAGAGGCCAGGCCAGCTTCATGGGCATGTGACCTCTGCAGTTACACAGGGCCCCAAGTTTAAAAGGCCTTGTACTTGGCTTAATGTTTTGTTGTAGCAATCTTGAAACTTTTAATACATTAATAGGGTCCCACAAATTATAGAGATAACCCTGCAAGAAAGTGTAGAGATAAAGGCTAAGGTTATTTAGTTCCAGGAATGTGACCTTGTGTAAGAGCACCATTTGTTTTACACATATTTTCCTGTTGCCTCCTGTATGCCATCCTCAGTGTTCTCATTTATAAAATGGGCATGATAATCTCTATCTCAATGGCTCTTTATAAAATGGGCATGATAATCTCTATCTCAATGGCTCTTTTGAGCCATTGATATTATGGTGGCACAAAGTATCTTCTTACTGTTAGTAAGAAGAAATAGATCCAGGGATTGACACAGGAAGGAAAAACAGAAATGACAGCAGACCCTTTGAAGAGTCGCCCTTACTTTTAAAATCACTTCTTGCAATTTAAGCACCTGTCCAATGCAAATCATAATTAAGAGAATGTGACAGGGGGGCTGGAGCAGCACTTGCCTGGCACGCATGAGGATGCAGGTTCGAACCCCAGCACCACATACGCAAGGAAGTGTTGGAGCAACGAAAGCCACATGAAAAACTAAATAAAATTGATTCTTTCTCGCTCTCCCACTGTCCCTCTCTCTCTTAAAAAAGAGAGGGGAGATGCAAATGTAAGTAATGAACGGCTCCCCTGTCCTCCTAAGGGACACATTTGTGGGTTGGAATGTGGGGAGACAGAATCATTTACCCACACCGTGAGGCTCTAGGTTAGAGGGTGGTAGGGGCTGTAACCCAGGAAGCGGGAAGTTTGAGGATGGAAGAATAAGGAGCGTAAAGCAGAATTTCCTGTGGAGTAGCTAAGAAGGACTCTTGAGATTGAGCAGCCTCTGAGAAGAACAGCTTGGACTCTGAAAGCAGAAAAGACACAGAGGGCAGCTGTGTGGTGGGAACAGCCTGAATGAAGCCCAGAAGAGGGAATGAGAGCAGCGTGCTGGAAAGGGCAAACGTGCACACGTTGTGGGTACAAATCTCAGTCCACGAAATGCTGGCGTGCTGGAGAAAGGCGCTTTTTTCTTTATTTTTTTAAATCAACTTAACTTTGACTGAACATCTTCAGCCACCAGGCCAGTGGGAAAGTGCATTTCTGGGATTCTGGAGCCCTCTCTATTTGCCGTCTCAGATGGTTTCAGAGGCCTGGAGGCCTCCGAGCACTTCCAGTTGTGGGTCATTGGTCTACACTGGTTTCTGCTGAAAAGTCCCTGCCCCTTCTTCCCTGCAAGGTGCTCAATTTGAGGGATCAGGTCTAAGGGGTGCATGACCCAGATAGCAGGGAGAAGCCAGGGATGCCAGGGAAAGCTGACAGCGGCCACTGATTCAAGCTTCAACTGTCATTGACGTTTGGTCAAACTGGTTTCTACTTCCTGTACACACTGAGTGTGGACACAGGGTGTTACTGAAGCCGACCAGCTCCTCGTGAGTCCATAAGGCTTAGAGGTTAAGAATCGGGCCTGCTTCTTGTTCCGGTTTGATTTCCACCAAGTTGTGTCACCTTTGGCAACTTACATAGTACCTCTCAGCCTCAACTTTCTCATTAGAAAAATGGGAATATTAGTAATATTACTTCTTAGGAGGGTGTTCACAATTAAATGATGCAAAAAAAAAATTAGCTGCAGGCATTATCATCATCTCTCCACCATGATCTTTATTGTGCACCCAAGATCAATGCTCACAGAATACTAAAATTCCCTTAAAGAGCATGGAACTTGGTGACAAGTTCTAAAACCAGATTACCTGGATTCAAATCTCAGCTCTGTCACTTGCCAGTTGGGCAAACTTGGAAAAACTGATGTACATGTCCTCTCTGGGCCTAACTCCAGCTCCTTATCTGTACATTGAGGCTTGAGCTGGGACTTAATTTACAGAGCCTTACTGAGGATTCAGTGAGTTCCTTTGGGTAAAGCACATAGTGCTCAGATCATGGTGACTATTTTTGCTTTATTTTTCCATACATCTGTGCATTCATTCAATTCTCAGACCATGAAGGAGGAGATTTAAAGACTTGTCTGTCCTATCAGAGCACATATTTCTTCCAAACCTACACCGAGTAGAAAGTCAATGTCTCAGCTTGGTATGGTGCTATAGGCCTGTAATCCTGGCAACTCAGGAAGCTGAGGCAGGATGATCACAAGTTCAAAGCCAACCCCAGCAACTTAGTGAGGCCCTAGGCAATTTAGCAAGACCCTGTCTCAAAATAGAAAAATAAAAAGGGCTGGGGATGTGGCTCAGAGGATAAGTGCCACTGGGTTCAATATCTGGTACCAAAATAAAAGAAAAAGGAAGTCAGTGTCCCCTTACAAGGACACTGAGCCAGAGAAAGTTATTAGCAATTTGATGAGCATCCTTTTAGATACTTTATAAATGTAAGTATAGATAAATGGAATCCTCCTAGATAATCATCTTTCTTTCCTTAACATATTATAGACATCTTTTGTATCAACACTATTGGATCTACTTTGTCCTTTTCCTGTGACTCATCATATTCCGTAGGATCAATGGGCCATATTTTGCTTAACAAGTCCTCTACCAATGGAAATTTAGATAGTTTCCAATTTTCTTTGATGCTAAATTTATCATCTCTTTAAATACATGTATTAAAAACTTACCTTACTATTGAGGATAAAATTCTAAATTTGGAATATTTGGATCAAGGAGTATGGACATTTAAAGTTGAGGTCCATATTACCAGAATGCCCACCCAAAAATTCGTTTTTATTTTCTCTGTATTATCTGCCCCTTCTTTCTAGTGCCGATCATGTTTTACTTTGGGTTGTTTTAATCTGTCAGTATGAGTTCGCTAGGGCTACAGTAACAAAGGGCCACCATATTAGTGTTTCAAACATAAAAATGTTTTTCCCATAGTTTCAGAAACTACAAGTCCAGGATCAAGATGGCAGCAATCTCCTCCCCAGATTATAGACGTCTTTTCTCTGTCTTCATAAGATCTTCTCTCTGTGTAGGTCTGTGTCCTAATCTCCTCGTCTTATAAAGACACCAGTCATATTGGATTAGAGCCCTTTTGACCTCATTTTACTTTAATCATCTGTTTAAAGGCCCTGAATTAGGACTTCATCGTGTGAATCTTGGAAGGACACAACTCAGACCATAACACTATCTGTAATCTGATTATTCATCTTCGCATTTCTGGAATGCCCAGCAAAACATTTTTTTAAAAAGTCCAGATGGGTGAATTTGCCCAGCATCCTAAGGTGTCTCATCTAATCTAAAGCCCTGGGTTGGAATGCCAACCTTGTTATGCAATCGCTCTGTGACCTCAGCCCATCACCTAACCTCTCTGAGTCTACTTTATTCATAGTCATGGAACAGCATTACTTCAAAGGCTTATTAAGGAGCTGAAATGACAAACCTATGAGAATGTGTTCAGCAAGGGCAAAGTAGGTTTGAACGCTATTGGCAGTTCCCACCCCCTTCCTGCAGCTGCTCCTCCTAGCTCCATGCTCATACACCACCCTCTCCCCGCCTTAGCCTCTTCAGACATTGCTTCCCGTGCAAATGGTTTCCAAAGGCAATTAGGATTTGCCCTCCCTCCCCAGGGTTTGTGAAACTCGATGTGCTCCATGCTTCTAGGAACATTAACCATGACTTGGTGACACTGTCCCAAAAGGGGCCAATTGGCTTTGGGATAGCAGACGATGACTTCATTGGGAAAGCCATTAATCATAATTATGAAATAATGAAATGGCTGTCAATTTGCCCATGCCTAATAACACCTAGTTAATAAAAAGCTCTTTTTATTTTTCACAGTGGAAATGGATGGCAGTGGGTCCTGTTTCTGGGAGAGCAATACACGTCTTGGATGGCTGAAAAGCCTTGGCCAGTGGAAGTCACCCGGCTCTTGGCTGGATGCCTCAGCAGCACTCTATGAGCCGTGCAATAACCTCTCTGAAATGCACTGCTGCTCCTGTCTTATTGCTTAATTAATCCACTTCTAATTGATATGACCACGCATTACCATGGCTGCTTCCCTGCCGTGAGAGAGCATAAAAACATATTTGGCTTTTTTAAATAGGACTTTTGAAACAATGTCAAAAACATGAACTTCTAAATGACATCATACTTTGTCAAGAAATGTGATTCCCATGACTTGGCCAAATATTATCCTGACATCCAATAAAAATGTCTAGGTCCACCGAAAATATCATTATATTTCAAAGGATTTCTATTGCAGGGGAGTGGAAAAGAGGAGATGGAGCAAGGATAAGACTGATTGGAGACTGGTCACTGTCGTTGCCTTTTGTATCCTCTCTTAGTAAATGCAATCCTTATTCCTTCCTCCTCACCACTTCATGAAAACCACCAAAAAGCCCCTTTCAACCACCTCACTGAGCATTATGCTGAGTTAAATTATTTCTAGACTGGTCAATCCAGATGTTTTATGAGAGGTACTTCAGACAGACAGAGTACAAATCTCAGCTCCCAAGTTACCTAACCTCTCTAGTACCAGATTCCCAGTTGCAAATTTGACATTCTCAGTCATAAAAAAACAAACAAACAAACAAAAAAACACTACACAACACATCAGGCCAGGGTTCAAAACAAAGTCTTTGCAAAATTGCATATAATCAAAATCATCTTTAGAAAACCCTTCAAACCATGACTGACCCTTTAAACCCATCTTCAGCAATCTCTCAGGCATATTCAAGTTTGAGAACTACAGAAGGTAGCCCAGACCAAGGCTTGGCAACCTGTGGCCCCATGGGCCAAATCAACCCATCCAATTGGAATGCAGCCTTCCTCCTTCATTTGCATATCATCAAGGCCTTTTTCACGTTGTTATAGCAGAGTCAAGTGGTTGCAACAGAGGTCTTAAGGCCACCGATCCTAAAGTATTTATTATCTGGTCCTTTACAGAAGAAGGTTACCTGGCTCCTGGTCTCAATGCAGATGTCCGTCCCAATCAGAGTCTCTTATCTGCTTAGATCAGCACAGTCAGCTCCTGTGCCTCCTCCTCTGTCTTCAGGATAACCTTTGAACTCTAGAAACCAATGGACAGGGATGGAGCATCTTAAAGCATATTACTTGCCTGTAGGGTCAGCTCCACTAAGTTATAATATTAAACCTCTATAGCCTTAGTTTAGGTTAAAGGATTTGCTTTCTTGCTGGAATAACTTTAAAAAGGTCTAGTACATCTTATGTAGGTAGGTTTTAAAATCAGCTTAAGTGCATTAGGGATTTGATAACACAAGGGTAGTACCCCTCTTTTCCAAACCAAAGTGAGGGCCAGGTGTCCACACAGAAGCACCGCCTTTGGGGGGAGTTCCAGGGCCAAGCTCCATTCTCCGGGTAGCTGGCAGGGTGAAAGATTCTAAAGAATTCTCTGGGAAGGGGAAAATCAAGGGAGCTTGCCTCCTAGGCTTGAATCGACCTTTGACAAACTGGTTCTGCACTCCAGATCAATATTTCACCATCAGTGCCCAATTCCATCTCTACGTCTTTTCCTGCCTCTGTGTTCCAAGAGCATCCTCAGCACCCGGGCAGACTCTGACTCTTGTCTTTCTGCATGCAGCTTAGAGACACTTCACAGGCCATATTAATCATGCTGATTGGGCATGACCTCCCCTTTTGTAAACTCATGTTGATGGCCCTAAACCAATCAGTACTTGTCGTAGTGTTTATGATTCCTAAATGAGGGTGGGAGAGAGTGGAGGAGTGAGTGCCTTGTGTGAGAATGAGGAGTCGCCCCAGGCCCAGCCTGCTTGTGGCAGCTAAAGCTTCAAAGAGAAAGTAGCATTCAGAAATTCCTCATTGTTTCTTACTGTCCACTCACCCTTGGTAAAATGAAAATAATAATAATAATAATACTCTACATTTATTCAGCACTTTTTATGCATGGTGCACCTCCCTAGAAAGGTGTTAAGTTGCTTAAGTTACTTTACTTTTTCTTTTTTTTTTTTCTTTTTTTTTTTTCTTTTTGACACAGGGTCTCACTAAGTTGCTGAGGCTGGCCTTGAACTTGTTATCCTCCTGCTTCAGCCTCCTTAGTTGCTGAGATTATAGGCGTCTTCCGCCATGCCCTACCAAATACCTGTTCCTCTTCATAGCCAGTCACCTTGCAGGAGTGTGTACTTCATACCTCAGTTAAATCATTTGCAAGTAGGGGACAACAGTCAGTGCTGGCTTCATGTGACATGTGACATCTACAGCTGCAGCTGCAGAAGAGCCCACACTTAGGAGGGCTTCACACATGATTTAGCAGTCTGTTGTTGCCATCTTGAAGACTATAATACTTTGCAAACAAGGAGTCTTGCATTTTTATTTTGTACTGGCACTACAAATGTAGTTGCCCTCTCTCTTAGGCATACTGGGACAGAGTAATGCACTGAAAGTTCTTGGTATAATACCTGGCATATAGAAAACACTCAAAAGATAAGCATGATCGGTACTGCTTATTTGGTCTCAAAACAACCTTATAAGGCAAAAAGAACTGAGAGTGAGACTTAGCTGACAATGTGGTCTTACTTTTCAAGCAAAAACATTGAAAGGTGAAATAATGTTACAAAATTATCTACCTTAGTCTCCATTCAACAAATGCTCATACACGAGTTTATCCATTCAGAAAATGGTGGACTCTGACTACATGCCCATAGGCTTGGAGAGACCATGGAAAGCAGGACAGGCTGGCCGGTGTCTATCCACTTGCAGCTGACCATCTAGATGCGGGGAAAGCATTCAGCAAACCATGAGCTGGTCCCCAAGAGAACCATATTCTGAAAACTCAGGATGTCTACCTTCTAGGATCAGCTCATGTACCCTCCCAGGACATGGCTGAGGCCAAGGCACCATATATAAGCCCTTTTGGTCATACCCTAAAAACTTTGGGGAATTCTCCAGCCCCAGACTCTTGCTTATCTGAGAAGGGATGAAACAAAGGGGACCCAGGACCTTGGCTGCTTGTCATGGCAAAGCTAGAACAAGGACTGAGGGCTCAGCACCCCCAGTTCACCTGGTCCCCATGATGAGCCAGTCCCCTTCTTATGTGCCCCTCCCCCATCCTAACCAATGCCAAGGGTGCCTTCAAAACCCTCCTTCCACATTGCACAGCCCCATGATGCAGCCTTTCCATCTACCCAGACACAAGCTCTGTTGTGAAGCCAGCATTTCTCAAATTAGTAACTCAGGGCATCTTCCATGTGCATGGACACCTGTCTTGTAGTGTGCTTAATATTCTTTTCCAAATTGCTTTGTTAAATTATATAATTTCATATCTCTAATATTCATAAGCAGGCCCACTTGCCTCGTATAGAAGGTGATTAAACAAATGAAATATAAAACATACCAGATTCAATAGTGCAGGGGCTGCCTACAACCATCTCCTGTACCACAAAGGTACCCACAGCCCATTTGGCTAAACTCAAGGTTAAACTAACTCCCCGCACTGTATTAAGAGCTGGAAACACTTTGGTGTACTTGCTACTTGCAGATGTTTGCATTTTTATAGTGAATTCTTGGAAACCATCACGCTTAACCCGTAGAAATAATGCGGGAAATCTCGGCAGCTGGCCGTGGAGAGAAGGCGCTTCTGCTTAAAGCAGGGCTCTGCAGCGAGGTTGAAGCTGAAGGCGTGGGCATTCGATCACCTTCCTGCTCTCTGAACGCTGAGAGCCGGGCTCAGCTCCCTGGAGAATGGAGGAAGAAAGGTGACCTGCTTTTCCAGTGAGCTCCATTTGCTTTTTGCTTTGTTCCTTTCCCAAGTGAAGCCAGATAAGAAACTGCTGCCAGGTGCTCCTGTCGTTGCAAATGACTGGTGAAGGTGTGAGTTATGGAACAAATAATCTAACAGGTATCTATGGAACAGAGGCGCTAGCGCTTATCAGCGGATTGCCAGGGCAGCCTGCGGAGCTGGGAGTCAGACCTGCCTTTCTAGTCCCATCCTGCCTTCTCCCTGGAGGTCAGGATTTGCCTCAGCCTCTGGGGCTCCACCCTCCACAAGCACCAGTTGATTTTTTCCATTTCTCTCCCATCTACTTGACTGTCTTGATCCGTCCCCTCCTCCAGGTGACACAGAACATCCCTGCCCGTGACAAGCAGCACAACTTCACCTCCATGGCCAGCGAGGTCCAGGACGACTTCTCTCTTTCTGCCCCATGATTAATCACTTCTCTGGATGATTGACAGCAGGAACATTCATTTCCTTCAGAAAAAAAAAAAAACCCCACTTCTCACGAGGTGTCATCTTGTCACCAGGGTCCCCTAAGACAGTCACAAAAGATTCAGCCTCAGCCCTTGGTACATTTCAGTGTCTGAGCTGGCCAGTCTTATCTGTAACTAATTTGTTCTGCAGATATATCTTTCCGGAGACAGTAGACTTCCTTTGTTGAAATGAGATGGCCCTGAGAGGACCTGACAAACTGCTGAGTCCCAAACATGCTTAAAGGCGAGCAAGAAAGACAGCAGGACCTGGTGCTGCAGAATGACTTCTATATTCAAATTATAGTAGATCTAAGTCCCCACTGGCCCGGGTTATCACAAGTCAAGCCTTTTCCTGGCATGTTCTCAAATATTGTGAGGGATCCCCAAGATTCCTCACCTGCCCTGTGAGTCGTCCTCCCAGATATTAAATGGTACTATCTTCCACCTTCCAGGTTCAGGTGAAACCCTGAGCATTTGACAGCCTCATCTTCTACTCCCAGTTACCAGTGAGCACCTCTCACTTCTGTGACCAAAGTGGCCCCACCGCTAGAAAGCAAACAGCTCAGGAATTCCAAAGACATGCCCCTACTCTCTCCAGTACCTGGATTCTACCCCAACCATGGCTAAAGCAACCTCAAGTATGAGAAAGGATGGTCACGTCCAGAAAGTTCTGAGGCAAAACTGCCTCGTCCAAGCCTTACAGCTCTAAGCAGCCTGCTGCGAAATTCCCACGCAGGATTCATTTCCCCCAAAGCTCATGCGGCCATCGGCTATCTAGGTCTGCAAAGAGGCTGGCATCTGTCATTCATGTTATGCCAAAACCTGAGCCAGGGTTCTCTTCACGTCCAAAACGTTGGTCTAGCTGCTGCCCTGGACTTACTTCCACCACCATTAATCAAAACACGTATGTGCATGTGTATACACACTCATGCACACACACACATGCACGCACACACAGAGTTGTATACTGCATTATGATGTCCCAGTGAGCAGCAGGCTGCATATATGGCCATGATCCCATAAGATTATAATGGAGCTGAAAAAGTCTCCTTGAGCAGTGACATCCCAGCCATCACGGGGTATTAGTGCAATGTTTCACTCCCATGTTTGTGGTGATGCTGGTAAACACGCAACTAGTGCACTACCAGTTGTATAAAAGTACAGCACACAGTTATGCACAGAACATTATACTTGATAATGATACTAAGTGGCTCCTGCACCTATTGTAGATTTTTGTCATTATTTTAGAACATGCACCTTCTACTCATTAAAAAGTTAACTGAAAAACAACCTCAGAAAGGTCCTTCAGGAGGTGTTCTGGAAGAAACCTCGTTATCCTAAGAGATGACAGCTCCATGTGTGCTGTTGCTCCCTCCGTGGGACAAGATGTGCAGGTAAAGACCATGACGTGACGATCCTGACCCTGGGTAGGCCTAGGCTAGTGTGTGTCTGTGACTTAGTCTGTAACAAAAAAATGATTACAAAGTTAAAAAAATCACTAACCTCAATTTTTAAAATAGAAAAAATAATAGAATGAGGATAAATAGAAAGCATATATGTTTGTACAATGTGTGTTTTAAGCTAAGTGTCGCCATTTTCAAGTCAAAAAAATTAAAAAGTTTATAAAGAAAAAATGTTACTAAAAACTAACATAAACTAAGTAAGAATTAAAGTAATCTAAGGTTAGTTTATGACTCAGTGAGGAAGAGTACTTTTCCTAGCGTTATTGTAGCCTACTGCACGGTGGTCACATAGTCCACAGCCCTGCCCAGCAACGTCCCAGGCCCTTATGCTCAGTCACCCTCACTCCCTGACTCACTCAGGGCGACTTCAGGTCCTGCAAGCTCCGTTCAGGATCAGCGCTCTATACAGGTGCACCATTTTTTATCTTTTATCCCGGATTTTTGCTGTACCTCTTCTGGGTTTAGATACACAAATAGCACTGCGCTCCACTTGCCTACGGCGTTCAGTACAGTAACACGCTGTACGCGGCTAGCCTAGGACACTAGGATATACCACCAGGTAGCCTAGGTGTGCGGTAGGCCAGGCCACCTAGGTTTGTTTGTTTTTGAAAAATGAGAGGGACAGAGAGAGAGAGAAAAAAAATATCAATTTTATTTAGTTTTTCATGTGGATTTCACTACTCTGACACGTCATTGTGTACGTGGTGCTGGGACCTGCGTCCTTGCGCATGCCAGGCAAGTGCCATAACCGCTGAGCCACCGCTCCAGCCCTCCACCTAGGTTTGTTGAAGGATGGTTTGTGTAAGTATACAAGGTTTGCACAACAAAGAACTTGACTATGAATGCATTTTTCAGAATGCGTCCCCGTCATTAAGCGATGTATGACTGTACCTAAATACATACATACACAATACATATACATACACATGCATGCACAGACACATGGACACAGAGGCATGCATCACATGCACACAGGCATAGATGCACAGACACATACAAGCGTGCATATACACACATACATGCTGTTTTAATCAACTTTTTCACAGCTGTGACCAAAAGACCTGACAAGAACAATTTTTTTTAAAGAGAGAAGGACAGTGAGAAAGAGAGAAAGAATCAATTTTTATTGAGTTTTTCACATGGCTTTCGTTGTTCTGACACTTAGTTCACTTAGTTGTGTACGTGGGTGCTGGGATTTGAACCTGTGTCCCTGCGGATGCCAGGCAAGGCCACAACCACCAAGCCACCGCTCCAACCCTGACAAGAACAATTTTAGGAGGAAAAGTTTATTTGGCTCATAATTTCTTTGGTCTCAGTCCACAGCTCTGAGCTTGAGGTGAGGCAGGACAGCATGGTGGAAGGACATGGCAACAGGAAGCAGAGGGGGTTCTGCTCACCAGGGACAAAGTGTAAACCTGAGAGCACTCCCCCAGTGACCTGTCTCCTCCAGCCACACCCTGCCTGCCTTCAGTTACCACCCAGTTAATCCATATCAGTGGATTAATTCAATGACTAGGTTATGCCTCATAATGTAATCGTTTCAGCTCTGAAAACTCTTGTGTTGTTTCACACATGAGCTTTTGGGGACACCTCTGATCTAAACCATAACACATGCATATGCACACATATGTATGTATATAGAGTCAAAGTCTAGGACCTTCGTATTCAATGACTGTCATTAAAGTACCTGAATCTTTAAGTGTTCCTTACACAGGTGCTCGGTTTCAAGTTGAATTCCTCTTGTGCTGGACTGAAGTTAGGACAGGTCTCCTCTGAGGAGGTGGACCAATCTTACTGTCTGTCATCCAGAAGAGAGAAAATTAGATTTGAAAGGCAGGTCTTCGCCACAAAGAGCATATTTGTGCTTGAGGACCAGCCTTCTTGTCCCCTTATTCAGGGGCATTTAAACTTTCTGAAGGTATTCCCAAATAGGCAACAGGAAATGGCATGGAGAAGGACCAAGATCTAGGCAAAGAAGCAGTCCGTGGGACCCAGCCTCGTCCTCTCCCAGTCATCTCATGCTTATGCTATTCTCTGGCTACTTAAATGTGTCAAAATGGGTCACGTGCTTGCATCTGGACTCTGTGTACGCTGTCCCCTCCGCCTAGAAACTCTCTCCTGCACCCCTTTCTGTGCAAGGCTCTGTCACAATCCACCCAGCCCTCGTAAATTAACCATCTCCCCTCTATATTAAAAGCCCATGAGAGGGCTGGAGCGGTGGCTCAGAGGTTACGGTGCTTGCCAGGCATGCGGAAGGACAAGAGTTTGAACCCCAGCACCACATACACAGCAAGGTGTCGGAGCAACGAAACCCATGTGAAAAGCTAAATAAAATTGATTCCCTTTCTCTCTCTCTCTCTCTCTCTCTCTCACTGTCCCTCTCTCTTAAAAGAAAAAAAAACTATGAGGACGTTAATATATAGTCAGCCCTTCATATGCACAGTTTTCACATCCAAGGATTTAAACTAACCACAGATCAAAAATATTTTTTCAAAAAATGAAAACTGCAGCTATAGCAAATAGGTAGTCTTTTTTCTTGTGGTTATTTTCAAAATAGTATAATCTAACAATTACTGACATAGTGTTTACATTGTATTTGGTATCCTAAGTAACCTGGAGACGATTTAAAGTACATCAGTTCTATTGAACACTATGGCTTTTTATATAAGGGACTTGCATATCAGTGGATTTTGGTATCTGCAGAGGACCAAGAAGTGATCCCTAATGGATACTGAGGGACAACTTAGTCATTGTCTTCTCCTCCATCCATGGCACATAGCATTCTGAACAAAAATACCTGCAGTAGCTCTTCTAAGCCCCCTCCTCAACTCACCTGCTCTTTTTGTCTGTTTCCCTCTTATTACTCCTGAGCCTTTAGTACGGTCCTATTTAAATGTTCCCATCTGGTCTGTCTGCCCTGAGGGGAATTACTGGAGAAGTACTCATATGCAAATAGAGAAGCAGGACATTGAGAGAGGAGAATTTTGCTTGTTGAAGCCTAAGGGGCCACAAGGAACAAATGACTCCACAGGGATAACGAATTTCAAGGACAAGAGTTGAGTTTATGAAAGAGCCTTTCCATCTGTTGCCAAAATGGAAGGGTCTGGAATTAAGCTTTTAATCTGAGGAGCTGGTGGCTGTCCTTATGAGGTCTATCAGTTCTCAAAACTCCTTCTCTCTCGCACCGTATTACAGCAGGACCCCAAGACCAAATTCTCCCTGCAGTAGAGCATCAGAAGGAAGAACGGAAACAGTGTCTTTGGCAAATGGGTGCAGGCAGGTTGAACAACAGCCCTGTGAGAAGGAAGATGAGCTCAGAGGTAGACACCAGCTAGAATGCTTTTTGCATTATTTCTTAAAATCTCTTAAATTACTCCCAGGTGTTTTGCAAATTGGAGGTGGTTGTTCAAAGAGAATGAGGAAGCGGGACTTGTGCTCAGAGAAGACTCAAATTTCAAGCACTATCTTCTAAGGTACAAGGACTTGCAAGGGTCTGGGAGACTGGAGCAGACCACTTGGCTACCAAGGTTCAGGTCTCCACTACCACAGCTGCTAAAGAGCCATTAAATTGGAACCCATGGACCCACGATGCTTCTGTCTTCCTTGAGTTGTTATCATGGGGAGGGAGAAACCACCCCACCCACAGACAGAACAATCGAGGAGTAAATGTATTCCTATTCCACATCCATCCCAGACAAACGAGAACATGGATAAAACAAAGAAATTTTCAAAGTCTTGAATCTTTTTTTTTTTTATAAATTTTTTTAGGACAGAGGGACAGGTTTTTTTTTTTTCATGTGGCTTTTGTAACTCCAACACTTGGTTGTGTATTTGGTGCTGGGGTTCGAACATGCGTCCTCCCACATGCCAGGCAAGCAATGTAACCACTGAGCCACTGCTCCAGCCCCAAAGTCTTGAATCTTAACAAAACCACCCCACAATATTCTCTCAGGAAAGGATAGAAAAATGCAACTGAAATGAACCCTTTTGGGAACATGAAAATAAATAGCACATTTGACAAGGGTCAGCTGGCCCAGCTCCTATAATGACAGCATTCTGGGAGTATTAATATGTACCAAAAGCTGTAAATGGTTGCAAAAACATACATAGATTCCTTGACATAATGTACTAGCTCACACCATCTGCCACTTCCAGCAGTCATGGGCTGCGTACTTGAAATCCTTTTTAATCACTCCACTTAACAAGGAGCTGAGCTCCAAGCTAATTTTTGAAAATTATTGCTCTGAAATTTATTGCTCTGGTGACCTTATAGGGTATCAAAGATGCACAGAAGTCTACAAAAGAATGCCAAAAGCTTCGAAACTTTTAAAGCACTTTTAGTACAAAACTGGCTTCTTCAATGCTAATGTTGGCCACACCCAATAGTCCGGATATCCCCATGTAGAAGCAAATAGCTTGCACAACCTCAGCTGAGTGTGTTTGCAGGTTGGCATGATTCCTATATATATAAGCCAACTTCAGCTTGTTTAGAAAACTCAAGATCTAGCGAACCCTCAAAATTATTTTAGCACTGGAGGACAATATGCCAGGGTGGGACTCCCTAGATCTGATTCCATGTACCCCAAGCTACATTTCCTAGCGAATATAAAATACTACTAAAGGAAAATTTTTATTATGCCAAATTTTGGCATTACACCTACAAAAGCTAATCCTAATCTTGAGAGTCATGCTTTCTTTGACATTCTTTCCATGTCCACAAAATACCTATTTCTTTGCATCCTAAAGAGAGTACAGGTGAGGAAACTTAGAATGACCATAGTCCATAAAACCAGGTGACTCAGATTCTGCTGCTTACAGGGCATTTGTTTCATTTCCCTTAGGAAGAGTCTTCTGGGTAGCATTTTGCCAAAAATTCAGACTTTAGGCCCCAGTAGCAGCACTTTCTAAGAAGGAGATAAAGATCTTTTCCATGATCAAGAAGAACATGAGAGAGTAATAACACAAACAGCACTGTATGTACTCCATAGGTCCCGGAGAGATAGGAGCTGGGGCCACATCCTAGCACCTAAACAGAGGCAGTTACATAAGAGGTTTTTCCTTAGGAGACATGGATGTTTGTCCCTCCCTCGATGGAATGGGCTTTGGGGTCACACTGGCCCAATGTCCTGATTTGGACATCATATTGCATTGCTTTTGATTTGCTTCTAGATAAATTCACTGCAGAGTGAACTCGTTTCCCATCAAGGTTTTAGTGCATCTATAGCTTGAACAGACTCAGTGGCTTGGGCATCAACCTTACTATGTCCATCAGAATGGACCAAAATTTGCCCAGGTAACAAACAATTCCAAAAGCTCAAGAGTTTAAAGCAGTGGACTTCATGACCCTCAGTATACATCCACCCCCCCACCCCCGGCCAGCAGAGGAGTCACGCTCACTGCAATCTCTCAGAGACACCGTGAAAGCAGCAGCTACCACCCCTTATCTTGCCCGTCACTGTGCCAGGGATAAAAGAAGCTCTGGACAGTTTTGCACCAGGAAGGAATTATTCCAGCCCGGAAAAGACAAATATTACTTTTACTTATTACTTGTTGGCCTGACTCAGTCACAGGGTTCCAGCCAACCATCAGGTAAGCCAGAAATGCAATCCTACGGGAAGGCAGAGAACTGGAAATATTTGGTACGGATTGTTAAGGATTCTTATATTCACTTAACTTTTTTAATTTTTAAAAATTTTTTTAATTTTTTGTGTTTTGTGATGCTGGGAATCTAACCCTAAGGCTCAGTGCAAGGCAGACAAATACTTTACCACTCAGCTGTGTCCCCTGCCCCTGCTATACTCATTTATGATGTGTATAGCACATCTTCTTCCTCCACTGGTCCTCTTAAAATTCACAAAGCAGTCTATTTGACTAGATCCTTTGAACTTGTTGCCAGAGCATTAAAAGACCCATGGGTTAACAGGTTGTCCAGAGCAATATAAAACTATCACTGCCCAAAATGAAATGTTCCTCTTTGTAGGTGTCTTTTTATCCTCTGTCCCAGTTTGTGGACAACGAGCTTTCCAGAATTCTTATCATATAGTCTGTATTCTTGACTTTAATTCCCATACATTTCCCCAGAACTCCTCTATTTTCCTTCCTTCCCAAGAACTGATGTTTTATTCAGGCGGGACATAAAATTTATCTTGAGAGCATTATTAAATAAATCAGAGCAAGGCAGTAAGGATGATAGGTTTAAAAATCAGAATAATCCCTTCATTTTACATATGAGAAAAACTGAGGCTCAGAAAGAGAAGTCGTTTTTCAAGATCGTAGACAAGTGTCCTACTATTAGCCCAATTCAGTTCCCACCTAACCATGTGTCATCCTACAGAGACAAGAAAAGGCATTTATTTTGCCCAATGAGCACAGGAAAAAAAAGTGTGAGCAGTGGCTGGTACTATAAAACACCGTGAAAGGAGGGAAGAGAGAAATTGAGAATCGGTGGTGGCTGAGAAGAAAAATTGGGGATGCTTTTCCATATTCAAGATTTCCAAAAGTCATGCTTTATGAAATTGATGGTTTAACCTCCCCAGATTTCCTCCTCACTCTCTTTACTAACACAAAAGACATGAACCCGACCACACCAGGCTGTGCACCCATCTCACTGGGGACTTAATACAGTTGCACCATGAAGGAAAATGACCACGGACTCTTTCATTTTAAAGATGGAAAGAAAAGAAACCAGGGCTTCTACAGCAACAAGCACTTGCTTGCTGCTGACCTTTCCCCTCTGAATAGGGTTTTCTCTGGGAATGATATTCTCATTTATATTCATAAAACCAGTGGCAAAAACAAACGGTAAATGATATCTTTGGCCTCAGCCACCCACCTCTTGGTAAGCACAACTGTATTCTAACAGCTTTCCTAGCTCTTGATATTTGAGAGCTATTTAAAGTAAATATCAGTCACATATAACATCTGCATAATCTTGGGAAGGGTTATAGTCGTGCAAATAATAACACCGCATTAGGGACTGGGGGATAAAGGCAGTGTTCACTCTAGGTCGTAATTTGAAAGTTAGACCTGTGACCTGTCACTCTGTGACACTCGTCTCCAGTCTCCTGATCACCATACATGTGTTGTGGTCTTCAATGGAGGGGACATTTTAGAGAAGCAACAGAAGTGTTTTTGTTGGTCTGGGGATATAGCTCAATGTCAGAGCACACGCCTGGTGTGTGCGAGGCCCCAGGTTCATTTCCCTGTATCACAAAGAAAGTGGATCTTGTCAATTAGAGCAGCTATTAATACTAATTGTGCTTTAGAATTCTCACTAACAGCAGCATCAGAGCTCATTAGTATACGTGGTTTATAGGGGTATGATGAGACACGAGGTGTTACTGAAAACTGTCTAATCACTAGTCCAGTTGTGATGGAGACTGGCTCGGCAATAGAATGTTAAGTACCACACTGAAAAAGAAAAAATAGCATTTTTCAGTCTCTTGTTGCACTGGAAGCAAGAGAGTGGTCCTGAGCTACAGAGCTGTGGTGAGAGGCAGAAAAAACCTCCAAAAGGGGAGTCTTGCTTTCCAAATCTTTTGAAGAGTGGATGGGCCTTCCAAGTGTTGTTAATCTAGGTGAACATGGGCCATTAGGTTGAACACAACGGAGTTAGCCTAGGAATGGTCATCCTTATGGTCAAACTCCAAGTAGACTGGAAGACCAACTTCTAGTTTTCATCAGAAAGATAAAGCCAAGCACATATGTCTAGAAAAGAGGAAGGAAACCAAAGAATTAAGAGCTTGTACTGAGCCCGACAAGGTGGTGTACGCCTGTAGTTCATCACTTGGGAGGCTCAGACAGGAGGACCACTTGAGCCCAGGAGTCTGGGCCTAGCCTTGGCAACATGACCAGACTCCAACTCTTTAAAAAGAGAGAGAGAGAGAGAGAGAGAGTGCTTGCAATGAAAGAGAGAAGGAATTCACACTTGTAAATAGGTGCCTATTATTCAAAACTGAGAAAGGAAACACACACACACACAAACACACACACATACACACACTCCCTTTGCTCAGCTGCTGCTCTGCACAGTGGCATGGACCCAAATTCACAGGACTTCCTCTCAGTTCCATCAGCAGAGTCCTTCTTTTCACACATCTCAGAGGGCCAAGAGACTTGCAGATGGCAAAATAAGCTTCCTTCATTTAACTTGAATTTATATCAAGATTTTTGTACAATAGATTTGGGTACAGGAGCAATCGAGTAAAGGCTTTCATTTACTTCCTGGTATTATTCTTTGATCCCTCCTCTTCTTTGGCTCCTACCCATGGCATCTACCATACAATATTTCTCTGCATGGATATTAAATCAGGAACTTGCCATAGAAATCCATTAATATGTGTAGTCATTCTTCTAACAGCTAGGACCTAACTGATTTCTACTTTTGGCTGGTAGGTTCAAACTCAACAATATTGTCAGTTCTTGGTGCCTGAACAGACCACAGAATGCTTGTGGAGGAGTCAGAGTTCTGACCAGTGATAAGACTCAATCAGAAAGTTTAATCAAAGGTAGTTACTATTCTCAGAGGTATGAATCAGCCAATTTATTGCTGTCATTGTCTCTCCAACTTTTCTTTAAAATTAATTTTAATGAGTATTTTATAATTATATATAAGAGTGGAAAACGTGATAACATATTCATATAGTTTATCCAACTCTTAAAAGAGGGCATCTATTATTGCCTTCAATCACTCATAATGATACTATAAGAAGAAAAGAAATGGATTCCCTTAGAGGTGGACAGGTATTAAACAAAAATTGAAAATAATTAATCAACTAAAGAAGAAGTTTTTAAAAAAGAGTTGGAAAGGACAGGTAAGAGAGGGAAAGGAGGTGAGAGAGGGAAAGGAGGTGACATGTCCACCCTCACCCACACTGGCCCACAATCAGTGCATCTAAACAGCCCGAGCTGCTGCAGAAGACGCTCAGATGTGGATGTGTAGGTGACCACACATCACACCAGAGGCTCCGTGAGGTGTGAGATACAGGGAGGCTGGCATGGGAAGGAGGACAGGCCAGGAGCTGGAAGCCAAGCAACAGTCCTCTCAATATAGAAATCTAAGGCCAAGGACTCAAACTCAAACCTAGCTCTCCAGGTAGTTAGGAAGATATACTGTCAAGATAGGAGGATATAGCTTATTTTATATAACCATTTCTTATCCAAATTTATGTATTTCATCTATTTAGATGCATAGACAATGAGCCTCCATTTTTACTCTTGTCAAGGTCCTAAAAATACTAGGAATGGGTCCAGATTCTGGGGTCAGTTAAGTTTGGGAAACATTGGGATAAACAGTTAAATAGACCCTTTTTACTGGAGGGAATCCTAACTTTAAATATTCATCATGCATTATGCATATCTAAGAAGGGATTATGCCATATTTCTTTCATTCCAAAATACACATTTTTTTTTTTTTGCATTTTAACATTTCTGGAATCAGAAGACATCTTACAATTGTCAGCCAGAGAACAGTTGTGCCTGAACATACACATTGAAATTTGCACTGTGGGTGTCCGTGGCTTGGAAGGACACCCCCGAGACAATGGTGGAGCATGGTTTAAGAAATGTTGTATCACCTAAACTCTTGAAGACACCGAGGAAGGTCCAATGTGCAAAAACACAACCATCAGTGACTCAGAGTCAAAAATATGATTCAGAAGAGTCAAACTCAACATGAGGAAACTTAAGCAATTTAATTTGTTTACATTTGTAGGTATCATATGAGGGATTATGATGAAAATCTATATCACATAAATATTATAAAATTTTTTCAATAAATATAAAATGAAAATTTTAAGCATTAATAAAGAGTTGCTTCATGGTCTAGTTGGTAGCAGTGTGCCTTTCTTAGCTGAACATAAAGTAATGGCTTGTGTTTACTTCATGGCAATTTAGATTCAGTTTAGATTCTATGAAATACGATAGTATGCAAAGTTTCCCAGATGTTTTTGAACAAGGAAGCCCTTTTTATTCAAATCATTACATGAAATGCCTCTATTCTGGAGCATGTTTTTACAAGGCTGAATTAAGTTATGGAATACTGAAACATGGGGACTGGACAGGGCTTCAAAGGACCCACCCAATCTCATTTTACCAGGACTCCTGTAATGATGCTTCCAATATTATTACAGATATTATGAATAATAAAGGAGCAAACCACCAAATTTATATGCCAAATAATAGAGCTTCAAAATATACAATGCAAAATGTGACAGAATTGAAAATAGAAAAATGTAAATCCACAAATATAGCTAGAGATTTCAACAGTTCTCTATAGCTGACAAAGTAAATAACAAGAAAACCAGTAACATACCCAGATGCCAGAAATGCACATGCACAACTCTTTGGAGAAGCACAGTTTGAATCTGGGGTCTGCCACTGTAAATAATGACTTGAAGTAGAGGTGCTGGTCAGTATAAGGTACAGTCAAGGGGAATGGGCAACAAATGCATCTCAACTTAGAGGAAGTAAACAACTCACAAACCATTAGCCATCTGCTCCCTACTTCTGCCCAAAGCAGCTGGAAAGCTAATAAGAACTTTTAAGGGAAGCTTGACTTTGATTGACATGTGTCTCCCTTCTTGGAGACAATAATTCCAGTTGGACGCAATGGGTGTAAAAACTTCGTATTCCCCTTCCTGCATACTTTTTCTCTGGAGAAGATTAAATGTGTGCTGGGTGGTAGGTTACACAATCATGGTGCCTATGTGTAGTTCCCTCCCACAGTGATAGTCATCTTGGTCACGTAGCTTCCTTGGACATGGGACTTCAGCATGTGCCCCAGACAGAGGCGTGGATGGCACTGGCCTACTAGGACTTATCCTCTTTCTTGATGTTTTTTGGAATCCAGCCACTGTTATGGTTTGGATATAAGATGTCCCCCCAAAGCTCATATGTCAATGCAGGAATATTCACAGGTAAAATGATTGTATTGCGAGAGCTGTAACCAAATCAATGCATCCTAGTTTGAAAAGACAGACTGGGTATCAGCAGGTGAGGTGTGGCTGGAGCGGGGGATCAGAAGAGTACATCTGCCCTGGGCTCCCTTCCCTCTCCTTTCCCTCTGCTTCCTGGCTGCTGTGAATGCAGCCGCTCTCTTCCACTGCGTCCTTCCACCATGATGTTCTGCCTTGTCTTGGGACTAGAGTCACCCTTTTAAAGAGCCTAGGCTAGTCTTCTGGAGACAAGTAGTCCAGATGACAGCCAGCACCAGCCACCAGATGTGTGAATTACACCATCTTACACAGCTCAAATCAAGCAACCAGGAGTAACCTCAGATAAGACCAGCAGAAGCCAAGCCCTAATTACTGACCCACAGAATTGTGAGCAAGTCACAAAGAAGAATGAAAATATCGCATTTGCTGCTAAATGGATAAAACTGGAGAACATCATGCTAAGCGAAATAAAACAGACTCAGAAAGTCCAGACTTGAATGCTTTCTCTCACATGCAGAAGCTAGAGCAAAGTAAAGGGGGAAACGGGGAGCAAATCCCATGAAAACAGGGGAGATCCGTGGAGGAGAGGAAAGGGATTGAGGGGGAGAGGGGAGGGACAGGAAAAGGGAGGCACTTCAGAGAGAAATTGAGAAAATCAGGGCAAGTACATGTATGACTCTACCACAGTGAGTTCCAGCCTTATGTATACATACAAGGCACGAATTAAAGAAATGTTAAGGTAAGTAAAGGAAGAGGAAGCGGGGAGGGAAAGAGGAAGCACTGAGGACTGAGATGGAGGAAATTAAACTCCATGCATGCTTAATTATGTCAAAATGAACCCCAGTATTACGCATAACTATAATGCACTAATAAAAACATTTTTAAAAGAAAATGGCTAAGTTTGGGGGAGATTTACTAGGCAACAAGGAAAAACGTATTATATCCCAAGCAATCAGCCACCTCTGCACCCCAAAAAAGGCAAGAGTAGCAACCACTCCTCTGCTTACTCAACAGAGAAACAGAAAACATCTCATTAAATAGGGCCTAGAAATTCAGACTCAACCTCTTCTGATTCAGTCCCTCTCTCAACCCCACAAATCAATGGTAATAAAACACACGTGCTTGGAATTCCCCCGATGAACTTCAAAGCAGAACTTTTGGGTTAGGAAAAGAAAAAGAAACTTAATTTGAAGCTTTAATAACCTCCCAATTAGATTGTTTCTGTTTGTATTAATATTTAATCATGGCATTACTGTGCCTATTTTAGAATTGAGCTGAAATTAAGTAAAAATGTTTGATCATAAATAATTTCATTATTGAAGATAATTTTTGTTATGTATGTTCCTGTGCCTATCTTTTATTAAGTTTACTTTTCATGTTGACATTTTTAAGAGCATAATTGTATGTTTTCAGTCTCGGTAATATTGTTACCATATATTAATTATGGCATCATGCCAACCACACTAGTAATGAAAGACTTTCATTCTTTTATGTTAAGAACTGGCAATAATGGGCTGGAGCAGTGGCCCAGTGGTAGAGTGCTTGCCTGGCATGTGCAAGGATCTGGGTTCAAACCCCAGCATCACATATTAAACTATATGTCAGAAAAATAAAAAACATGAAAATCTAAATTTAAAAAAATTTATTCTCCCTGACTCTCCCTCTCTCTCTCACTCCCTCCCTCCATCTCTCTGTCCCTCCTTCCCTCTCTCTAAAAAATATAAACAAATAAAAAGAAACTGGCAAAATCCTCTCCCTCTTTCATATCTAATAAACAGATGATCAAATTTGAGCTCTAAATTCATTCTCAGAATTATTTTCCTTCCTTCCTAATTTGTCTGCAAGCACCAGGGTCTTGACTTATGGGAAAATCAGGGTAAGTGAAAGGAATGATTATCTTTGTTCTTTTTCCGGGAGTTTCCTGAAGGTCACAATCACCAAAGGAAGGATGGTAGGCAGAATAATGTCCCCCAAGAGAAATCTACACCCTAATCCTGGGAACTTATAAATATGTTATCTTGCACAGCAAAAGGGACTTTGCTGATGAGATTAAAAACCTAGGGAAGGGTGATTATTCTGGTGTGTCTGAATAGGAACCATTTAATCAAGGGGGGTCCTTAAAAATGGAAAAGATTGCTGAGGAGGCAGCAGCAGGAGGATTGCAAGTCTAAGGCCAGCCTCGGCAACTTAACAAGACCCTGTGTCACCACAAATAAATAAATAAATAGAAAGCGCTGGAGATGCAGCTCAGTGGTAAAGTGCTCCTGGGATCAATCCCCAGTTCCAAAAATAAAAGGGAAGGGAAAACCAGAGAAGAAGATGTGACAACCAAAGCGGAATTGGAGGGCTGCAGGATAAGGACTCAACCTTCCATTGTCAACTCTGAAGATGGAAGAAGGAGCCACACATCAAGGAATGCCACACATCAGTGGAAGAGGCAGGGAAACAGACCTTCCCCTAGCACCTCCAGAAATGAACATCTCCCATGGGACACCTGGATTTGAGTCCAGTAGACAAAGGTCAGACCTATGAC
Organism: Aplodontia rufa; assembly: GCA_004027875.1. Classification (NCBI taxonomy): domain Eukaryota; kingdom Metazoa; phylum Chordata; class Mammalia; order Rodentia; family Aplodontiidae; genus Aplodontia; species Aplodontia rufa. The sequence continues at coordinate 13,971 of PVKS010006601.1, read as the reverse complement.
CTGTAGAACTGAAAGATAATAGATCTGCAAGCCTGTGGGACACTGATACAGGTGGCATTTCCCAGAGCACCTCTGCCTCAATCCTGGCTGTCCTACTAACATGTAACAGGGCGGGCTGGTTAACATCCCTAAGATTCCATTTTCTACTCTGTAAAATGAGGATAATAATGGTTGCCTCATAAGGTTATTGGAATAATTCAATGAGATCATTTGCATAATGCTCTTAGTCCATTGCCTAGCACATTTGAAGTACTTGTTAAAGGTCCGTTATTGCTGTCATGATTAAACCCTGTTGCAGCAGACTGTTTTTGTCCCACACTGACTTGTGTTCTTCTCTGTTAGAAGGCACCATCACCTTCCCTTTGGGAAGTGATTTGCAGGGCCTTCCAGGAGGCAGTGTGCACTTCTTGCCCTATGGGCAAGTGCAGCCATGGGACTTCTTTGTCAACAAACTGAGAGTAGACATGAGCCAGCCTATATCTAAGAAGCTTCTAGAGCAAGCAGACAGTTTGTCTCTGCTTCTTCTTTTCTCTTTATGATGAGAAAGACATTTCCCAAACAAGGGCTGCTCCTTCCGCTCCAGTCCTGGCTGAGAAAGCACATGGCTCAGAACTCCAGTTTGTAAAGAGGCATATAAATGTTTATTTGAGACTTATTTGTTCTCACATTAAAGTTGACAAACACACTTCTCAGAGACATTGTTTAGAAAGTCTGGCAATTTACAACACACACACACACACACGCACACACACACACACGCACACACACACAGCCCACTATTTACAAGGCATATACTTCCATCACAGTTACTGTGACACATTGGTATTCTGCGATCCCCAGCTCCCTAACCATAGTTAATTCAACCGCAGATGTACCCTTGGCCTGGGGTCAGTGGATTACTTTACCAAGAAGTTTGGAATTGTGACACAGAGACAGCTAGAGATGAGCTCCGCTGTACCTAGAACTAAGGAATTGGGAATAAGGAAGCAGTCTTAGGAATCACGGCCCCAAGAATTTTGACTCTGCAGCTGGTGAAACAGAAACGGCAAATCTGCAGGCAGAATACACAAGTGAGCGGAGAAGGGCTGTTTGAGTGCCTGATGGTTGCCCATTTCCTGGACTTGATCCACCCAGAGGCTCCTCAACTCCCTGAAATATGCCAATACGCCTGTATCCTTTCCATAAATCCTACCTTCTTTTTTTTTTTTTTTTGTACTGGGTGTTTAACACGGGGCACTCACTAAGCTATGTCCCCAGCCCTTTTTATTTTTATTTTGAGATAGGGTCTCACTAAATTGCTGAGGTTGGCAATGGTACAGAATAGAAGACACAGAAACAAACCCACACATCTGCAGTCATCTCATCCTTCACCATTCTTCACAAAGGTGCCAAAAACGTACGTCGGAAAAAGATAGCCCCTCTCCCTGCACAAAAATCAACTCAAAATGAATCAAAGACCTTGGAACTAGATCAGAAACCATGGAACTCCTAGAAGAAAAGGTAGGGTCAACACTCCAGCATACAGGTAAAGGCAGCAGCTTTCTCAATGAAATCCCTAAATCTCAGGAAATAATGCCATGAATTAACAAATGGGATGACATCAAATTAAAAAGCTTCCACACAACAAAGGGCAGCAATTAAGAATTTGAAGAGAATTGGAGAATTAAAGTCATCGCACTATAGTGACACATGTGTAGCCATGCTTATAGCAGCACAATTCACAGTAGCCAAACTATAGGACTAGCCTAGGTGTCCATCAGCAGATGAATGGATAAGGAAATGTGTTCTATATACACAATGGAGCTTTATTCAACCATAAAGAAAAATGAAATTATGTCATTTGCAGGAACATGAATGGAACTAGAGACCATCATGTTAAGCGAAGCCAAACTCAGAAGGTCAAGGGTCATATGTTTTCTCTCATTTGTGGAAGCTAGAAAGGAAAAAGGAAAAGAAAGGGAGATAGTAGTCTCACGAAAATCAAAGGGAAGGTGCTGGAGCAGTGGTTCAGCAATTACAGCGCTTGTGTGGCATGCATGGGGACCCAGATTCAAACCTCAGCACCATATACACAAGGAAGTGTCGGAGCAACAAAAGCAACATGAAAAACTAAATAAAATTGATTTTTTTCTTGCTCTCTCACTGCCCCTCTCTCTTTAAAAAGAAAAAATATATAAATCAAAGGGAGATCAGTAGAGGAAAGGAACCAGGGAGTGGGAGGAAGGGAGGAGGGAAATTCTGAGGAGTGATATTGAGCAAATTATATTGTTATATTGTGTGCATGTACAAATATGTAACAACACATTCCATTATTGCATACAACTATAATGCACCAATAAAAATGTGAAAAAATAAATAAATTGCTGAAATTGCCCTCCAACATGTGCTCCTCTTGCCTCAACCTCCGGAGTAGCTGGAATTACAGGTGTGCACCACCGCATCAGGAATAAATCCCTCTTCTACTGAAGTAAGCTCAACCTTAAACCAAATGTGTCTTGGTCAAGGTGAAGTTCTAAGCTGGAGTCTTGCAACCAGGAGGTCATTGCTGAGAATCCCCCAAACCCTGAGGAATCAGTCTCCACATAGCAGAGGACCCCTACTTTCCTCCTTGCTGTCTGATGGGGCCTGTGTCAGAGCGGAGGATGTAACTCACTACTGCTACAAACTGCACTCTTCCAGGCAGATGAGAGAGAGAAGTCGAAGATGGTGTCAGTACCGTTTGTTTGCCATCTAACATGTATAAGAGCATTGTGCTTCGCCCTGGACACCATGATACCAGGAGCACAAAGACAAAAGCATCATCCCCCCCCTATTTTGAGCACACATTTTAACAGGGGATGAAAGGATAAAAAAGAAGTTCACAGGAAGGTCGGTGGTAGAAGCCTTAGCCCCATTTCTGCCACTAACTGTGCAATTTTCATAAGCCATCCAACCTCTCCAGTCTTCAGCCTTCCCATCGACAAAATGGGGAGCTAAGTTATTTTTACCACCTTCCCACCAAGCCCACTGCCACCACAGCTGAGACCTGACCTGCAAAAATTAGCCATTGCCCTTGAACTCTCAATCATTTCCCAACACAACAACAGGCTGATTTCACCGGAATTGTGTGGGGAGCAGTTTGGACAGTGCAGATTTCTAGAACCTTAATGTTGAGAGTTATGACTGTGTAGGCCCAGGCAGCACCTTGGCTTGTGTTGATTCTGATGCATGGTCAAATTTGGGAACCACTATTATGGGCTATTATTGTAGGTTACCAGGCGTAATGCATCTCAATCCTCCCTTAGGTATATAGACAACTGGTATTGTGATAAAGTGATAAACTGCACACTCATTGTCAATACTGATATAGTGACGCTAACATAGCAGTACCCCAAGTCTGGGCCTGCACTAAATGCTTAACAAGTACTAATCCATTTAATCTTCAGAATACCCTATGAATTAGGTGCTTTACTATCCCCAGAATAATTTTAATCATTTTATTTCTCTCTTTACTCCTTGATCCAGCAGTGGACTTTGAACCTGCCTTCCCTGTGGGAAATTGATTTGAATAAATAAATAATCAAAATTAAATAAAATATAGAAGAAGAAGAAATCCTGATTTAAAAGCCAGACACCTTATGATCCTGCCTCCCAGATACCAAACTCCCTTTGTGACTTGTCGGTATCTACCAGGCCTCTGATAAACTGTGAGAAAAGCAACAGAGACACGGACTGTGTTTCCCAGGGGTGGGGTGACCTAGTGCAACAAATACTTAGTAGTGGGTTTATTCTGCCAACGATGCAGGAATTTGCATATCAGATATGTGGTGGAAGAAGTGATCCAATGAAGTGATCTTAATATTTTATCATCAGATATGATATCAGACATTTATACCCTGGATAAATTAACAATCTGTGGTCCTGGGAAAAGTGAGGGGAGGAGAGAGGGGATAAGGCACTGAGGATTTTATTGGGTCTAGGTTAGTTTCCATCTCAAGTACGAATGGTAACAAGTAAGAGTAACTTAAACAACAAAGCCTTTCATTATCTCACTCACCTGTTTGGAGCTAGGTATCCTCCAGTTGATTCAGCATTGCTTCAGGAAATCCGCACTCTTTTTCATTTTTTCCCGATCCTTTTATTCTACCATCCTCCATATTTCCAAACTCCAGATTATCTCATGATCACAAGGTGGCTGCCACAACCCCAAGTATCACTTTCTAATGCCAAAGCACACAAAGCAGGGATATAAAGGACCCCTTCTTTAAGCCTCTTTACAAAACCAGGCAGGAAAAATCCCACCAGAAGCAGCATTCCCTTAGTGCCACATTGGTCAGAACTAAGTCACATGGCCACTGTTGCGGATGGAGCTTGTCTCCCCAAAATTCACCTGTTGAAACCAGGACCTAGAGTGAGACCTTAAGTGGAGACAGTCTTTAAAGAGGAAGTAAGCGAGGTCATTAGGATGGGCCCTAATCCAAAAGAAGAGGTGTACTTTTTTTTTTTTAAGAGAGAAGGACAATAAGAGAGAGAATCAATTTTTATTGAGTTTTTCACACGGCTTTCGTTGCTCCAACACACAGTTGTATATTTGGGTGCTGGCGTTTGAACCCATGTACTTGTGCATGCTAGCAAGTGCTGTAATCACCGAGCCACCGCTCCAGCCCGACCAGTATGCTTTTATAAAGTGGAAAACTGGACAGAGACGTCCAGGAGAGAGACCCAGAAGAGATCCTTCCCTGGCAGCCCTGAGAAGGAACCCTTGATCTTGGACTTGCAGCTTCCAGAACTATAAGACAGGAAATTCCATTTGTTTAAGCCACCCACCTATGGCACTTTGTTATAGCAAAGTGAATAAACTAATACAGCCACCCCTACCTCACCTCGAAAGATGGTATGAGAGTATTTGGTGCCACGAAATCGCCATGAAATCCCCTGTCTTTTGTGCAGAGCAGACCTACAAGCACAATGTAGAGCTGAGGATGCGTTGACCAGGTGACCAATGTCCCACCCTTGTGTCCAGGTCACGGAAATAGAAATTAGCTAACTTAGAACGGAAATGCATTAGAGGTAACACAGGAAGGGGTAGGAGTTGATGGAAAGATTAGACAGCCGCACTCAGGAGAGGGCAGAAAGTGGGGCTGGACTAGGGGTCTGGGTAGCGGGAACGGCATAATCCTCTTATCATAGCTCCCCCACTGCATGAACAAGCTCCTAATACATTTTCTGTCCTTAAAATGCTTAAGATTCCAAGCCTCAGGAGAAAAGGGACCCACCTTTTGATCAGGGTGAAAGAGGAATTTAATTCCAATCAAGACTGCTCTGAGATGGAGAAAGATAATTCTCCAAAAAAAAAAGAAGAAGAAGAAGAAGGAAGAAGAAGAAAGAAGAAGAAGAAGAAGGAGGAGGAGGAGGAGGAGGAGGAGGAAGAGGAGGAGGAGGAGGAAGAAGAAGAAGAAGAAGAAGAAGAAGAAGAAGAAGAAGAAGAAGAAGAAGAAGAGGAAGAGGAGGAGGAGGAGGAAGAGTAGACAAGAAGAGAAAGAAAGAAATTAAGGAATTATTTCTTAAAGAATTCAGCATAAAAGCTAAGATGTCCAAGAAATCAAATGCCCACTATAGTTGAGGAAGAGGGGCAACGGAAACAGACAAACAGGCCCTTCTTCCTGCCCCAGCAGGTCTCCCTGTCTCCCAAGATGAGCCCACACTTTCTATTCTAAAACTCCCAACTCCGGAGCACGGAGCACAATAATGAATCACCCAGTATCTTCAGCAATCACCTCTACCTCTTCTGGGGCCTCCCTTTCTCTCCAGATCTTAAATCCTGTAAGGATCAGACTCAAAAGCTCACACAGAAGCGATGCATTGAGTTTGCCAGGATCACCCACTTTCTCCGTATTAGGTAACTTTCTCCATGCAAATAACAACGAAAAAAAAAAACTCTTGAATCAATGAGGAACCAAAACATTTAGTCAATTAGATCAGGTTGCCAAACAGTCTGTCACTATGGTGGAGGGAGGGGAGAATCTGCCAAATTAGTTGTTGGACTGAATTGATGGGCTGTCTTGGTCAAAAGAAGTCTGTTTTATTAAATGTTGACAGATCCTAGTATATCAAAACGAAAATCTACACGAGCCACTTTTCAACTATGTAAACAGTAAAATCAAGATGGCATGTTAGAAATCTCTAAATAACACTTTGTCTACATCAAAAGGTATAATTCTTTAGGTCAGAATAAATTAGGAAAGAAAGCCTCTTTTTCCAGTAGAAAAGGATTGAGAGTCTAAATTACCCCAGAAGGCATGTCACCAATAGCAAGATGATTTCTCACCACCTCCACCGTTCCGCACTCTGTACACAGAGTCAGCTTCCAGTGCTGAACAAGCCCCAGGCTCATTGCTTCTTGTTTGTATCCTATTTAATCAGATCAGTAACCCTACCGGGTAAGGATTATTATCCTCATTGCAAAAAGAGGAAATTGTAGCCAATGTGATCCCCATAGCTTAACCTCACACAGGTGTTAAGTTCCAGGGAAGAGATTTTTAACTCCTATTTCACTTCAAAGCCCTTAGTTTCAACCACCATGCTGATGACTCCATTCTAAGAGTACTTAACTATTCATTCCTAGCTATGTTATTGACATCTTTCTCCTTGAGTGGATTCAAAAATTCTAGATCCTTTTTGAAGAGCACCCTACCAATTTTTACCAGTTTGACAGCCCTGATCTCAAAAAGCCTAATTCAATATGGCCTGGTCTTCCTTGTAGATGCAAGATCATGCATCCGGCACAGTGGCACACACCTATGATCCCAGTGGCTCTCGGGAGGCTGAGGCAGAAGGATGGCAAGTTCAAAGCCAGTCTCAGCAACTTAGTGAGGTCCTAAGCAATCAGCAAGATCCTGTCTCAAAATTTTTTTAAAAAAGGAAAGGGCTGGGAATGTGGCTTATTGGTTAAGCACCCCTAAGTTCAATCACCACTACCAAAAAAAAAATCATATAGAGTCCAGTTCAGTCTACCCTGCCCTTTCTAACCTGTTTGCCATATGCAGTATGAAACTACAGCTTCTACCACATCATCTGTGCTCCAGGAATGGAGAAATCTCATTGGTATCTGGTGTTTGACCCAGGATGTCCAAGACGCCTTATTCTATGTAGCCCAGGCACCAGAGGCTCTTTCTATGAGCATGACAGTAAGGTTTCCACTGGGCTGTCATTGACCTTCATATTTATGACCATGTCTCCATTTTCCTCTTTCACTGATAAAACAAGAGTCTCTTGAAGGACACCATGACTGGCTTCTCAGTGGACTGTCTCCTGCCTCTTCTTGATGGCTTTCTGTCTTTTATCCATCCCAAATTCAATTTCCTCTTCGAGCAGTATGACGAAGCCCAAAGGTGGTCTTGGAACACATGGTTTCCAGCTAACCCTTTTCTTCGGGCATCAGGGTTCAAGGTGTACACAGAACCCTTTAGCATATGGCCTTTTTGATTTTTTCTTAAGCATTGTGACAAATATTAATAAAGGATAAGATATAAATTCCCCATGATGTATTCCAGTAAAAGACAAAATTATCTAAAACAATTGCTTCAAAACCTGAACAAACTTCTTTAAAGTTTAGAACCCTGTGCTTCAACACTTAGACAGGTGTTGTGTATCATTGAGCGAGACTCCAGGATCAGACCCAGAAGGGAGAGGAGTCCTGAGAGAAATGAGGGTTGGCGGCACGGGTCCTCCTTAGAAGAAGCACAAGTAGACGTCTTCTGAAAAGGGCCAAGCTTTCCACCTTTAGTCCTACCCATTCCCACGCTTAAACATTGTTTCATAATTTCTTTCTTTCTTTTTTTTTTCCCCCTCAGGGCTGAGGACCAAACTCGGGGGCCTTATGCATGGTAGACTAGTGCTCTACCACTGAGCTAAATCCCCAACCCCTCTTTCTTTTTTTTTTTTTAATAAAGAGAGAGGGACAGTGAGAGAGAGAAAGAGCAAGTCAATTTTATTTAGTTTCTCATGTGGCTTTCATCGTTCCCACACTTCATTGTGTACATGGTGCTGGGGTTCAAATCCATATCCTCACACATGACAGGCAAGCGCCGCAACCGCTGGGCCACCACTCCCAGCCCCTATTTAATAACTTCTGCAATTCTTTTTTACTCTGAAAGGTGAGCTTGGGTTGCAACAGCTGTCCTTCATCCTGTTTAGTTCTCGGATGAAAGAGAAGAACTTGGGAGAAGCACTCTGAGCAGAAAGCCCTCGAGCGAGGGGGACTGGTATGCCCACAAGTCAGAAAGGAAATCGCGAATCCAAAGCAAGCTGGAAAGGTGGACAAAAGCAAGACCACGCGGGTGACTGTGTAGACCAGACTAGTGACAGAGCAAGGTTGGTTAGAAAGAAGAAGAGAGGCCCAGGATGCATCCACCCGCAGGTTACAGAGGAGAGGGAAGGAACAGCTGACTGGGGAATGGAGGGGCTTCTTCATCAACCTAAACACCCACAACTGATGAGAGCCCAGCTTCCCACGGTTTACTTTCTGCATTTCCTTGGGATGCTGTTTCCAGGATGGCTGAAAAGAAACAGCAAGAAGGTGGCTTCTAGAACCATGGCCCAGTTTGTCCACACCTCCCAGGAACAGAGGAACATTGCTGGGGAGCATTGCTGTGACTTACTGGAAGCCTCGACGGGCCACATTTGGGCCCTAAGCCAAGATTGAGCTGTTTCCTCCACTACTTCAGCTGAGATCCCTACAGCTATCCAGAGCCTGAAAAACAAGACAGTAGTTCTCAGGCTGGTAGCTTCAAACCGCTCACGGTCAAGGAAGCTGTACAGAACGACTTGGTGGCCACTGCAGTGCGGATGTGGTTTTATCTCAGAGAGACCATACACACGTGTGGCATCGTTGGCTATAGTGTTTGATGACCAGTCTTACATCTGACTTTATTATTGAGTGTTGTGGGACCATGTGTGATCAGACTGCTATATGGATAAAATATGTCAAATACAGGTGTTTCAATACTGCCTGGAGGGTCACAGTTTTTCTTGATATTAAATTGAGTTGTCTTTGGCCTTGAGGTCTTAATACATCTCTAAATGCAGGTCTATTTATCCTGAAATTGGAGTAGATATATGTGAATACACCAACATGGCACACAAACATCTCAGGATAACATTCTAATTCAAAGGTTTAAAGTATAAGATACTTGAACTTTATTTCCAGGAAACCTGGGGGAAAGGACTTGAGAAAACTAGAACTTGGGACAGTAGAAGAAATGGCAACACCACATGCTGGAGTGATGGAGCCAATTCATGGGCTAAAAGTTGGGCTTGGTGGCACACTCCTATAGTCCCAGCAGCTTTGGAGTCTGCGGCAGGAGGATCGCTTGAGCCCAGGGGTTTGAGGTTGACCTGAGCAATAAAATGAGACCCTATCAGAAAAATCATGTCAATAGTTACAAAGAAAAAAATAAATTTTTTTCTTTGCTATAATCACAGAAAGACCTTTATGACAACAGCTGTTTATTAATATTGGGGTACTTCTTACCAACTTGAATATTAGCTTTTCCAGGAGAGAATAACAGTGTGGCGTTCTAAATACATGTGATTATAACATTTAACAATAGGACAGAACGAACAAGAGTCACTTTTATATCTAATTTGATATATTATTAATATGTCTGGTTTTATGACTTTTAGAAACTTTTTTTTGCAAAAATTAAAGACTGTATAGGTAATTAAACAGGGTTATAACTCAGTGCCATCCATGGGTCTGAGCAGTATATTACATCTTGAAATAAATAGTAGTGGTTGGTTTTAAAAAAAAAAAAATGGCTTTCCTCATCTCTCCATCCCTTCGCTAAGTTTGGGCCATCTTTCAGTCACTGCCAAATGAAGCTGGGGCTTCCAGGGGAGAACCCTTAAATGAGAAGCACAGCCCTGAGCCTGCTGCTTCCTTTGTTTATTTATTTTTTAAAGAGAGAGAAGGAGAGAGAGACAGACAGACAGAGAGAATAAATTTTTATTGAGTTTTTCACATGGCTTTTGTTGCTCTGAAACTTAGTTGTGTATGTGGGTGCTGGGGTTTGAATACACATACTCACGCATGCCAGGCAAGCACCATAATCGCTGAGCCACCGCTCCAGCCCCAAGCCTGCTGCTTCTTAACAATGTGACAAATGAGTAAGATGCTTGAGCCAAGCCTCAGTTTCCACCAACGAACAATGGGATGGAGGAAGAGTTTTTGAGTACCTATTGCACCATCAGGCACTGGACATATTCCATCTCTTTTAAACGTGAGAAGATTACTGTTTTATGGATGAGAAAGCAGAGGCTGAGACCTCCTGAAAGTAGCTTTCTCCAAGCCATAATGCTGAAATTCTAACCAAGGTTCTAGAGGACTCTACAGAGCACTGCCCTGGGGACATTGAGGGCACAATGCAGGTGAACGTGTGTGAAATGTTCATCAAGCTGACGTGTTCCTTGCAAATGCAGTGAATAATAATAAAAAAATAAATTAAAAAACTCATCTGCAGTTGCTCCCTCCCGTGTGTTCTGCCCAGTGAGCTATTTTCCCTTTCCCAGAAGCATCATGCACTTTAATAAATGTCTTTGCTCTCACAATTTACCCCCAAATTCTTCCCCATCTTCTCTACCAGGTAATCTTTTATTTATTTCAAAACACCCAAGAATGACCTCCTCTCAAATCTTTCTACTTTTGTCCTACGAATAAAATTGCCACTTCTTTTGCATTCTAAGGGTCTCTAAGATATAGAGATAGATATCTCATATATATATGAGCGAGAGCTCTATCTGTAGATAGGTAGATATAATATCACCTGTTACCACGATACTGCCTTAATGACTCACCCCAAAACTCTGGGACTTCAAACAACAATTTTTTCTTGCTCATGCATCTGAGGATTGATGGACCTAGTTCAGACTCAGCTCTGAACTAGGTTAGGTCAAGTTCCGCCCCCCATAAGTACTACTTGGAGCAGCTCCACAAGCGTAAACCTTTTCTCTAGCAGAAGGAGCTCTGGAGTCAAATATCAAAAATGTGGACTCAAGGACGGGTGAAGATGTGAGGTCAATAACTCAGTCACACATCCACTCCCTCAATAGTGCCCTACGTGGCAGATGCTCACCTAGGCTCTGGGGACATTGCCATAAGCAAAACCAGGAAAGGTACCTCCATGTGTGTGCCTATCATTCTCGAGGGGGGACACAGACAAACAGACAAGTGAGGTAATCTGAAAACATTTTGTACTGTAAGAAAAGAAAATCTGACAAGGCATCTGATAGGGTGACGACCCACAGCAGGATCAAGGGGAGCACAGGTGCCTTAGCTGAGGGCTGGGAATGGCCTGCTGGAGGAATAAGCTTTGAACTCCGATATACATGATGAAGCACAGCTGGTCCCACGAAGGGGGAGTGTCTACTGAGTCTGAAAGAAGGCAGTGGAGTGAGTCAGACCAGCATCGACATCACCAGGAAGCCTTGTTCAAGCAGATCACCAGCCTCACCCCAGAGGTTTGGTTTTGATGTGTTTATATATATATATATATAGAGAGAGAGAATCAATTCTATTTAGTTTTTCATGTGGCTTTTGTTGCTCTGAAACTTCATTGTGCATGTGGTGCTGGGGTTCGAACCTGCATCCTCATGCGTGCCAGGCAAGCGCAGTAACTGCTGAGCCACCACACCAGCCGGTATTTCTTTCTTTCTTTCTTTTTTAAGAGACAAAGAGTGAGAGAGCATTTTTATTTTTTCATCTGTTTTTATTTTTTCCTTTATTTATTTGTGTATGCAGTGCTGGGATCAAAGCCGGTCCTTGTACTTGTCAGGCAAGCACTCTACTGCTGAGCCACCTCTCCAACTCCCAGAGGATTTTATTCGACAGATCTAGGGTGCAAGAATGTGCATCTGTGACAGGTTCCTGGAATGCTGGTGATGCTGATGATGCAGGGACCACACCTTTGATCCTGATGTGCTCGTATGATCAAAAGCAAGCGGCATAGGATGAGGTCTCTTGAGTTATGATAAAGGGCTTGGACATTATCTTGTTTCCGAGGGAAGCCTTCGGAGGACATTAAGCAAGGGAGTAAGGTGACTGGATTTGGGTAAGTTTGGGGGAGGCTGTTGGTTTCGGCTTTATCGAGGTGTGATTGACAGAAAGCACATCTATTTAGGCTTAATAGAGCACTCTGGCTTCTATAGGGAGAAGGGGCCACCAGGCTACAAAAGTGGAAGAAGGAGTTGAGATACTCATTATATAAACCATCAGTTTTCCAAGGTTCCTACTTGGGGTGATGGGCTGTGGTAGGGGGCTGCTACCAACAGAGGAGAATCATGGTGGAGAGAAAGTTTGGGAGGGGTAAGGTCGGTATTCAATTGCATTTGAAGTCACACTGGGCCATCCAAATCCACTGTGTTGCACACCTCAGGGTCCCACACACACACACTGCATTTAGTGGGAACAGCAGCTCTGCAGCTCAGAAGCACAGACCAGCACCTCCTAGGGTTGTGTGACATGTCAGTCCCATAATATCCTTCCTCCTCTGAGCTGACACTTTAGAGAGGGTAGGCAGACACTGGGCAAGCAAGATACTTTTAAATGGTGTTCAGTACCATAAAGAAAATAAACTCTCAATACAAACTGTCAATTCCGCAGATCTGGACCACGCGTGTGGCTGCTAGCAGGCCTCACTACATAGATGGGGTGTCCTGATGCTCATTCCTGAACATACTTGCTTAAAGAATGAGCATAGAGAGTCATAACTTGCAGGCAATAATTGAAGCTTGTGTTACTTGTTAGAAATAAAATTATTAAAAATCCTGAGGTGCTGTAAGAAAATCAAACATGTGCCCAGAAGTGGATGAGCAAGACAGACTTCACTTCTGCAGAAGGTGCACACGCAGAGGGGATCCGATGAGCAAGCACACTTGAGCAGACTTATATCTCCAACCTGATGCAATCCTGCCCTTCACTCTGGAGGAGCTCAGGGGTGCAATCTGCTAGTATAAAATTGGGGTGGGTGCAGAAAAGAGCTGTGGGTGTAATGGGATATCTGATAAGGAGTTTAAAAACGGATTATCTCTACCACATCGTTCCCAACCTAACGTGGTTTCCTTTTACACATGAACCTTGAGAGTACTTTCTGAAAATGGAACATCAGACTTCTTATTTCTCACATATTGGGACCTATGGTGCACCAAGTACGACCGCATGCTTACACCCTAGTTCATGCACCATCCTGTGAGTCACGGATCATTATTGTCCTCTTTTTACAAATGGGAAAACTGAGGCACAGAGTGGCTCAGTAACTCGACAGAAGATACACAGCTATAAAAGGAAGTAGCTGGAGTTCAACATTAGGGCCAATTGTGGAGCTGATTCTTGGATCCAGTTGGCTGCACGCATAGTTAAATTGCTGGCGGAGCCTTTCCAAAAGGTTCCACATCACCTTCGTCTCTGGCAAGGGTCTGGCACTACCATAGAGAAAAATCCAACATTGCCAAGGCTTGGGTTCTCTGCCAATAAGTAGACAGAACTGTCAGCGTGTCTGTAGCATCAAGAAAACCCCGTGCCTGAATCTACGTGCCAGGCCTTTTCCACAGAGAAAATATGGACGTTTTCTTTTAATAATGCTACAGAGAAATAATGAAATGGTAGCATTACAAAAACATAATTAGGTCCTCAGGAAAAAAAAAATATCTCCACTGGAGTCCTATAAAAAGACCACAGGTGTTCGCCATTATTTTTTATTTAGCAGACAGTTTTAGCCATTGTTTGTTTTTTCCCCCATTTATTAAGTTCTGGTATTTTAAGATGATTTGTGTATAATAATAACAATAATTTCCTGTTTGCCTGTCAGTTGTGAGCTGCTTTAATTACAGATATTCATTTTCACAAGTTAACTTGGTAAACACACTCATTTGTTATGTTCCCTGTTCATTAAATCAGTTAGCACAGCTAGTAACTGCGTTAAGCATTCGCTGTCGGGT